>VZTD01002683.1:91276-139911 GCA_013397725.1 Rhagologus leucostigma
ACCCCCGACCCTACATCCCGCTCTGACGGTATTGCGGGGGGGACACCTTAGAAACGTGGCTCGTCCATAAAACACACCCGACACGTTATTTATAGCCCGAATCCTAAACAATAGGGAAGAAATGAAAAAAAAAGAGGGGGGCATTTGGTGATATATCAACTTCCAGATGCTGTTTATTTAATTTGAGGGGAGGGGGGTGCAGGGTTGTTCCAAAGTAGATTTCTAAAGCAATTATTATTGTTTTTTTTTTTTAATGGAGATGATAAAGCGGAAAGAGATAATTAGGGATGTCATGGCCCAAAAGGAATAGAAAACTGTGCGGGTTAGAGTTTTTGTCTCCTACCCCCCCCTTCCCCCATGACTCTTGCCTTTAAACTGGGAAAGCTTGAGGATTTGGAAGTGAAAGCAAAGATTTTGGCCTGGGGTAGATACATGAAAAGGGAGGGCGGGGGGAAGCCATCTCCCCCCATCCCCTCTCCAGAAAGGGAATAAGGACTGAAGTCGGGGGCCAGCTGGGGGAAACTTGTACGTGAAACGTGTTTCTTTTATGGTCCTCCCCCCCGGGGGACAGCCCCATTATAACCCACCAGCTATATAGACTCAGCTGCCGCCTCCCCGGCCCGCGGCAGGTACGCGGGGGACGAACGGCCCGGGGGGGCTGCAGCCGGCCGGACCCTCCGCCCGGGCCGGGGCTGCCGGGCATGGCTGGATGTGGGTGCAGGGGCTTCCGCAGGGCTGGACATGCATGTGTGTGAGCATGCATGGCTGTGCATGCATGGCTGTCCGTGCACGCGTGTGCAGGGCCGCGCGTGTGCCCGCGCCCCGCTGCAGGTGAGCGCGCTCCCCGCGGGCTGAGGGGGGACCGGCGCTCGCAGCCGCCCAGGTGCCGCTCCCCCGGGGTTTGTTTGCAGTCAATATTCATGTGTTTCTGTCACCGGGGCGGCTCTTTTCACAGTGATCAGCCGGGCAGAAGGCTGAATGACAGGAGACTCGTGGCTCGGCTGCTTTGGGGAGGGGGGGGGGATGGATTCCAGCCGCCAAACCCGCTGCCCTTGCGGGGTTTTGGGGGGGCCCAGCCCCTGGGGGAGGAGTTTCCCGGCTGGGGGCCGTGGTCCTGCCCTGGGTGGGCACAAGGCAGCGGCGCTGGGCACTGGGCACCGGGTGCCTCCCTCTGCGAGCAGCAGCTGTGGTTTCGGGGGACCCCCCACCCCAAACACACACGCACACACACGGCCTGTGGGCTAACAGGGCGATGGACCTGGTTGGTCACCCTCCACACCGTGTACCGTGGGTGACCCGGGGGTACCCAGGGATGGGGTCCTCCAGGGTGGCTGGAGGCTCGTGGGGTCCCGCAGAGCCGCAGTGCAGAGGTAAACCCCAGGATGGCCGTGAGCTGGCTGGCCTGAGCAGGTAGGGTGGCAGCAGGGCTGCAGGGTGGGCTACCAAAACATTTTTGGTTTTTCTGTATACTGAGCATCAGCTGATGCTGATATACTGAGACCAGCAGCAGCCTGCACCTCACCCCGCCCCGATGCTCAGGGCACCGCAGTGCTGTGAGTGGCAATGCTCCTTTGGGGTGCACGGCTCTCCTCGCACCCCAGGGTAATTCCAGGCTGTGCTGGCAGCAAAGGGCAAGGGCAGGAGCTGTGCTCCCAGCTGGGCATGGCGGGGGCTGCCCACCAGAGTGGTGTGCGTGAGCCCCGCGTTGCAGGAGCTGCGTTTTGTTCCCTCCTGCTTGCCCAGATGCCTTCCCCTCGCCTCACAGCGCTGCTCTGTGTGTGCATGTTTTGTTTGGTTTTGTTTTTTTAAGAGTCCACAAACTTGTGATTTTCTGTGCAACTTGTGGGGAGCGAATCAGTATGAGGGAGCACCCTTCTCATTGAAACTGGAGGTGAATAAATTATGAACAGGCGAAAATTGGAACAATGTCTCTGAGCGAGTGTTTTCTAGAGAGTTACTATTCCAGGCTTTGAAATCAATTGATACATAATTAGATTCCTCAAGAGAGGACAAACAAGGGCTGCCATTCACCCCCTCCTTCTCCCACATGCATCCCAAAGAGAGACCGGAGGCTTTAGCAGAAACCAGACAGCCAGCATTCTCCAGCACTAAAAACATATTCTGGCTTTGGGTGTTCATTTAACAAACAGATCCTTGAACCTTGCTTCTGTTTTCAGTTTATTTCGACCATGTTTCTTTGTGTTCAGTTCATTAAAACATGTCTCTTTTGAGATCTATTTTTACATTTCAAGAATCCAGTATTGTACTTCTGCGGTGGCAGATGGCCCTAGACATCCAAGCATAAGCTCTTTCCTGCTTTTTTCCCCCTCTTTCTTACGTCCTTTCTGCGCTGCACTTGAAACTGTGAGCAGCAACCATCCCTTTTTGCAAAGTCTGGGGCTGGCTCTTGGTTCAGCACAGGGTTCTAACATGTTACAATCCCTGCTGTGCCCTCGAGGTGTTTTTTAAGCACAGCGGATGCTACTGTCTGTAAAATAAGAGCCCTCCACAGCTGGATAGAGCCTCGTCACACGGGTGGCATGCAGGCTAATTTTGCATCTTTGCCTCATATTTGCCTCGTATTAGTGTTCTGTGGTCCCCCAAATGAATTTATTAGTGGTTAAGGCTGAGTTTCATTCTTCAGGGAGACAGAAAATACGGATTTGGTTTTGTAAAAGACAGGAAAAAGCATGCGACGATTAGAAAAGATATTGTGAAGGTTATTGAACAAAGCAGCAGCACCCGTAGCCAAGTGGGCCGCCTAACTGAAGGCAATGGCTTGGCTCCTCTGGCTACCCTTGTGGTTGACGTACCAGCCACAACCACTTCCAAACCCGGTATCAAACACGGATCAGAGTGCTGCAGCCATGAGCATAATTTTTGTCACATATCAGTAGGACTAAAAAGACCTGTACCAGCAACAAGAAAAGAAAAGCTTGCCTGAGCTGCTGTAGACCCATTTCTTAGGTAAGGCACCAATATTATAGCCTACAATAAGTTGTGTGTCTTGAAGACACTACAAACAGAATGACAAATTCCTACCTCTTATTAAGTCACGGGATTTTTAGGAGAGGGTAAGGTTAACCTGGCTTATGTGTTATTTGGATGCATAGGCACAGGTAAATCTATGTCCTCTGTAGTAAAAAGATAGAAAGGCTGAGAGGTTTTCCTGTAAAGATATTTTTTGGGATAATAACCAAAGCAGAAGTGCTCAAACATATACCTAAGAGGAGGCTATTTTCCCTGTGTTTGCTGCATAGGTGGTATCTATATCTGCATGTGTGTATGTGGCTATTACAGTATCTGATTTTGTGTGGTTCACTGTCTTACCTGAGTTAAGCAACTGTCTAGGGCAGAGCCAGCTGGAAGATCTTGGTCAGTGCAAGACTGACCAGAGTCAGGTGAGACTGCTTTTTGCTGCGCTGTGGACACTGCACGAACACGCTGACACAGTCTGCTCCCTGATGGGAAAAGGGACAGTTCCAGAAGCATACCGTGCTACCTACCTCTGCAAGGCAATGCTCTTCCTTGACACCTGCTCCTGTATCTCAACCTTGGCCACAGCAGCCACGGTGCCCTGGAATAGGTGAACAGACTGCAGGCTGGTTTGCTGCCTCAAGCAGTTCCTTTCTTTAAGTAATTGCCCACCTTGTGTCCTGAGACAGCTCTGTCTACTGGCAAACTCTGAACAATAATATGGATTTGACTTAGCCTCAAAGTTTTTTTTTCCACCCTCCATCCAGCCTTAATACGGAAATCCCAGCATACATATTTATGCCTTTCTGGTGGATTTGGACAGGAGATTAATATGTATACAGCTCAGAGGAACAAGTTTCCATCCCTGCTGCAATTCCTCTTGTGTTGCTGGCCCCAGCCACAGCATGGAGTGGGTGCAGCTGGGACCACCAGGGACTCCTGGCTGAGGGTACGAAATGCTTCAGTCCCACCAGGGGAATTAAAGAGAGGATGGCACAGCAGCAGGACTTGTACTGGCAATCACAGACTCCCCCAGGATGAGCCTGTTTCAGGTTTGCCTTGTGTCAGCCTCCAAAGAGCCCCAGGTTTCTGAGAGTGCACAGAAGAACAACACAAGCTTCTTCCTTTCCCCTTCGCATGGATCCCCTCTATATTCTTCTGATGGGACTGCACTCAGAAATGAGAAGTGGCAGAAGAAATCACTGTGTTAGAAGGGATTGCCACCTCGCTAAACACTTGGGACTTCTGCAAGCCAGAAACCATTCTTTTTACCTCCTTTTGAGTGCCTAATCCCTCCAAATTCAGAAGGTGCAGTCGAAGAGTTTGAGAGTGAAACAACCCACAGACTCACAGCCTGGATGGAGGGGAACTTTGGCAGCTGCAAGCCAAGTCTTAGAGAGGTCAGAGAAAGACAGTAAAAACACAGAAGTAGAGAGCAGGAAGGGTTCACAGGGCAGGGAATGTCTGGGGCTTGTCAGGAAAGGAAAGAAGAAGAAGAAGAAGAAGAAGAAGAAGAAGAAGAAGAAGAAGAAAAAGAAGAAGAAAAAGCTCTGCAGATCTAAGCTTGATTAGTCTTAATCCTCCTCGAAAATGCCCAGGTCCTTCCAACATTTGCTTTTTTCCCCTTCCCCATCACCCTTGCTATTGCTTGTCTTGGTGATTTGCTTGAAAATGTATTAGAAAACTCCAGATCTTTCACTGTTAGGAGCATGAAAATAGGGGATAGGTACTATTATCCACTAAGCAACACTCCCACAGTTAGCACAGTCCTCTAGAGAGACCTGCCAGATAATGGCTTTTGAGAGGAGCTTAGAGACATCTGGAGTAGCCATTTTCCCTCATTGTACATGGAAAATAAAGATTAGCTAGGGCACGGGGAGGGGGGGCTAAGAATATAATGAAGGCCAATGGACAAACCGATGTCACATTGCCCATCTGTGTGACCAGCTTCAGGTCTACTCCTGCAAAATGATTCGTGCAGACTCCCCTAAAATCCATGGATTTCTGTGCAAATGGAGGAGTTCCCCATTGGTTTGCGAGTCTGGGGTCTCACATCACAGGCTCTTTGGGGTGGATTTTGTCTATAAAGCAGCTGGTCCTTTCTGAGTGGCAGATGCAGAAATAAATTTCTTTTTTCCCCTTTTTTTTATGAATAAGTCTTTTCAAGAGTTTTCTTTTCTTTGTATGACCTGGTTTTCTTTTTAAATTTTGATCATTTTCATGCAGAAGACTTATTCCAACCAATTCTGCATCAAGAGCCTCTAGAGTTTGGGACTGAGCTCAGTTGTCACTCTCTGGGCTGCATATCCCATAGGAGCATGAAAGCTTCAGCACTTGTAATCAGAGATGCTCACGGGGATTGCAGAGGTGATGGTCGCGTTTAAAGCATCAATGGCATACTGAGGATGACATTCCTAGATATGATGTCTGCTTAGAAAGGTATTTGTGGATTTTGTAGTGTGGTTAGAGAAGAGATGCTCTGGAGGACAAAGCCAAAATTCACAACCCTTGGGGCGCGGGTTCAGCCCCGCGGCAGGAACTGCCCAAACCACGTTACAACGTAAACGATGCGAAAATCGCATAATCGCGGGCTGTGCCCGGCGTGGGGAAAGGGCAAGACGGGGCGGTTTGGGAAATGCCTTCGTTTTCCCCGAACGCCCCCAGCCCCCGCCGGGAGCGGGGCCGGCAGCGGGGCCGCAACAGCACCGCGTCGTGTGCGCTCCCTCTGCTGGCCCCGCCGCGCCCCCGCACCCCGGGAGGGGACAGACCCTCCCCAGGGTCCCCGCCGCTCCGCTGCGGCAAACGGGAACACAGAGCACGCCCAGGCAATTCCTGCCGGGAAGGATGAACATCCCCAGCGCAGCCCCCGCTGGGCTGCGGCTGGAGCGGCCAGTGTGGCAGCCAAAGGTGGAGGAGGATGGGAGCCGTGGGGACGCACTCTCTGCATCCCCCGCATCCAGGCATTCTAGGAAAAAAAGAGATCGTTTGAGCCGTTTTCCAAAATCTACCTTGCAGTGGACTCACACAGACACGTCGCCGCCCAAAACTGCTGAGCATCCACCTGGAAGAAGAGAGCAGAGCAACAAACGTGTAAGGTCGCACCACGTCTTACTGCAACCTCACCTCCCAGTTTTGGGGGATAAGACTAAAGGCAGTGAGGGGAGGACAAGCAGAGGCACTGACAACGTTTTCTGACGTGCTGCTGTGTTTCTGGGCAAAGAGGTGTGTGAGGAGTCCCACTCCTGCTCCTGTCGTGAAGACCTTAACCTTGAGCAAGAAATGAAGCTGCTACTCTAGACTCGTTAAATGGGGCTGGGGAAATAACCCGTGCAGTCTCTGGTTACAAGGGAAGAGCTAGAGGTAGAAAAGGGGCAACAAATAACAAGTCTATTTGGAACAGAGACACCTGTCCAAAGCCACCCACCAAGAGCTAAAATCACTTTTTCAACCCCAGTGAGATACAACTCCTGTGATGCTTAACACAGCAGGTTTTACCCATACCTGCAAGATGCTAAGGGGTGTGTAAGGTGATCATGCTGGAGTGAGAAAATAGAAATCTTTGTGCTGCTCCTGTTCTCACAGCAGCTGGACTTTTCAAACAAGGTGGTTGTCACTGGAACAGTTTGTATCTGGCACCTTTCTAATGCAGCACTTCAGAAATACCCTGGTTTTGAGATTAAGGGAGCAAATTGCATTGACTTACCAGTTGAGATCCTCAGGCGCACTTCCAAAACCTTGACAGTTTTGTTTGCCTTTTTGGACCAGTGAAAGCAATAATAAAGTTCTGACTCATTTGATATTTATGCATGTGGTTGGGCTAGAAGGCTTGACTTCTTAAAGATTTATTTCTATTTCACTGAAACATTTTCCTGTGTTTCATGTGTGAATTAACAAAATTTGACCCTTGTTGTCATCCTGCTTCCCACCTGCTCCATTCTTCCTAAACTCCTCCAAACCCAGACTCCAATCTGACTGCTGCAATTAGAATAGAGATCACAGAGCGAGTGTTTTAATTGGCCACAGAGCACACAGCACGTTTAAATCTCTAGTGATAACACAGAGAATATAATGAGTAACCCTGATGATTTTTAAGACAAGTACGTGCAGTTTTAATTTCATTGCACAAAAAACACCTGAAGTGATTTTAAAATGAGGGTAATGCTTTTTCACAAGAGCCAGGTGAGTGATAGCAAAATTAAAGTACTTAAATCTTGATTTTTGGGTAGATTTTAAAAACTCCAAGTGTCATGTTAGATTATGTTTCATTAATAACTGATGTATGTGTAATTTGGCCAAAGAAAGGTGGCAGAGTTGTTCCAGGAGCAAAACCTACCATTGTGCAAAATCAAATGCAGTGTTTTTAAGAGGAGTATTTAGTAAAAACAAGAGGTACCAAAACATACAGAATCCCAGAGTGACAAGTGGACAGAAAAGGGACAGCAGTAGTATTCAAACAGAGGAGATAAGGCTCAAATCTTAACAAATGCTGTTTGAATAAACACATTAGAGGTCCCAAAAAACATAGAATGACTAGTGAGGCCAACACTAAGAGTGTAAAGAGAATAAAAAAAAAAGGTTTAATCGAAATAGTGAAGAGCTAAAGGGCAGGATTGTGACTGTGCTTGGAAAATATTGTTTCCTCATGGTGGAGATCTCAACTGGTCCATAGTTTGGGCTGGCTGGTGCTTTGTTCTTGCCAGAATCCATCTTCAGGAGGGTTCAGGCTACGTTCATTGTAACACATGGACCTTACATTGCTGATTAGGTACGGGAAACTTGCCCTAACATATTTTTGTGCAGTTGAGTATGGAAAAGGACAAAAACTAAGCAAATGAGATTGCAGTGAATGGATCTGTGAGAGTGGAAGCATTCCCAGGGTAAGTGGGAAGCCCTGAGATGGAGAAGGAGCACACAGGTGGATAGATTTGGGATCAAGACATTGCACTGTGAAGAAGGATATACTAAAAACCTGGCCCAGTCTGATCTGCCTTGGCTCTTTCCTGGAGGACCCTGAGCTGAGCAACTGCTGAGACCTCAAGAGCTGAAATTATTCTCCATCGGTAGCATTTATACACCCGCCAAAAGGGACATTGCATGGCTCCCCTATACAGTATACCTGGTTAAACCCTAGCTGTGTACCTGAGGGTAACATCACAGATGATGGGGCATTTTTGGCGAGTCTTTTCAGGTTTTCTGCTCTTGATCTTCTCCTGATAAACAGCATAGAGGAGGTTTCTCTACTAGAGGCAACTCTACTTAGCTGACAACTCCAAAACATACCGCAAAAAAACCCCCCACCAAACCAAAAAACCAACCCAAACAGAAAAACCCCGCTATCCTAAGCTTTCCTTACTTGTGTTTAACACAGAAAGGAGATGATGAAGAGTTTTGTTGACTCCTCTATAGACAAACACAGAAAGATCAAAACATCACCCTTAGATAGGTGCCCCTCCATCCTCCTTGGGAGCACATTGGTAGCACTACCCACCCAGGACATGGTCTTTTCCAAGGCTCTCTGCCGAGGGAATTAGGTAACAAGGGTAGCAAAGAGCCAGCAGGGAGGAGTTTTATTCATGGGGGTATTCCTGCTTGGCTGCCCCACACCTGTGAACATCACGGATCTGGCAGAGGGCACAGCAGTGCTCAGAGGCTGCACTCTGAAATCAATTATGTGCCAGGTGCATACAAACCAGGTTTTGTCCACTTCCAGGATGCTTTGCAATCTGATCACACTTCCCAGCCCCGCCCCCTCAAATAAAGAGCTAAAAAGCTCCTTTCTGTAACAAAGAAACCCAAAAACTTTTGGGTAATCCTATGTGTTCAGAAGCTGCAACTCAGAAAACAAATCACCAGATCACCATTGGTGAAGTAACGGCAAAGCTGCCGTTTTAGGCCACTGTCTTCCCTGTTCTTAACCTAAATACCATTCAGTTCAAGCCACAGTGTGATATCTAGCAGCAAAGTGCTGTGGCAGGCTGGTTTCCTGGGAGACATCCACCTTCATCCTATGGCCTGTGTAACCAGGAGAGTGCTAAGCTCGCACTGCATCCCCTAACAGTGTTTTCACCAGCTCCAGCAGGAGGTAGTCAGGTCTGGAGGAACAGTGCATTTATGCAGTCTCAATGAATCCTATTCTCGATGATGGCAAAAACTGCCTTCTTATTTGACCTGTGAGCAGTGAATCTGCCAGAGAGGAGGCACAAGGCAGCTGGAGGAAAAACAGCTGTTGTTTTGCAGTACAAACATGTTGGTAGTTCCTAACTTTCTATCCTAACCTTTAAGGCAGGGTAAAGCTGGAAGTGCCACCAATATTCCCAAGTCCATAGGGAACTACCAGCTGGATAGTCCTCACCTGGTATTTTCTCAGTACTCTCGGTAAATGCCGACCCTTTTTGCCTATGTTTGAGATAAGAGTGTGACAAAAAGTCCATCTCTTATATTTGGATTTGAAGTGGAGTCTTTTCAGGTGAAAAAAGAGCTGCTGAGAGGAGCTATTGGCATCCACCTCACCCTTTGTGCCTTCCAGGAATGATGCAGTGGCTGACCCTGCTGCATAAAGTTTTGAAGAAATACAAATTTCTCTCCTGATAAATCTGCATTTTTCCATGCACAACTGGCTTTGAAGGAATCTACCCCTATCAGCTGCTTACTTGTCAACTTCTCAAGAACCCCAAACAGTATTAGTCCATAAAACATTTTCTTGTGCTCTTTTCCTGATGACAAAAGCTTAGAAGAGGAGAGACTGGACACTTCTATTATGAGTTCAGTTCAGTTGCTAGATAATTCTTCTGAACATGTGAAAGGTCATTAACCAACACAGAAGTAAGAAATTCTAACAGATAGCTTTCTCCAGTTGGAAATTGTATGGTTTTGTATGATTCCCCTCCCCCTAGATATAAGTTATTTTCTCCCACAGAGATGATGGACAACAGTCTGACCTCTCTTGGCAATTACTGTTTTCCTTTAGAGAGGTTTTGAAGGCTGGAGCCTGATCCATTCACCATTCAGATGCTGGGTTTTATACTGTATTAAATGTTTTCTTTAGCAGAGATGTTAGTTACAGAAGCTTCATTGGCACAGGGAAATTGTTGCCATACATTTCAAACTAGAAACGGTTTCCAGGAATCATCCTTTCAAGTAATTTTGCTGCTAGAACAGTCTTGTATAGCTGTCTTCCCACATGCTCCCTTTCAAAAGGAAGCCAAACTCATGTTGCTGTAACCCATCCCAAACCGTGATGCACTTCAGACCTGTCCAGTGGGTTTATCTCATGGTGCGTAGGATCTGTGTCTGCTGCCTTCATAAAAATCCTTTCTGTTCCCGGAATTGTGATATAAACTCCACCCTTTTACTGGAATACCTGTCTTGGTAGGCTTATCCAACAAACTTTAAGTAAATGCTGTCATTTTGATTGCTAACTTGCTCCTCCCCAGCAGAGCAAATTCCATCCCTTTTCCAGTTGTTTTACTTCTTTAGGTGTATGGGTTGCCTTGTCAAAACTTGTTTAGTTACTGACAACTCGCCACAACCAGAGCAAAACCATCCTTCTCCTCTTGGGTATATTAATTTAAGCCAGGCTTTTGACCAGTACTTTAGGCAGAACAAGCACTGAACAGCTTCTGCAGGCCAAGGGCAGGAAGATGCAGAGATTGGGAGTTCAGCAGGGGACTGAACTCCTCCTGCAGGTAAAATCTCTCTCAAACTCTATCTCACACTGCACTGGTAGACATAGCTACACTAAATACAAAAATCCAGGTTAAAACAGTGTGAAGGCTTTTAAAATTCAGAATAGATTTAATTCTTGATGTTTGATTTCCAGTTTTGGCTGCACGCTGTCTAAAGCAATAGAAAACACTTGTTCTGCATGTCTCCCTTTCTGCTCATTTATCTCCTTGCCTGGATCACACAGATCTAGAATCTCTTGACCCAGAATCCTCCCTTGACCTTAAAAAGACTTTTTACAAGTTACATAATTTGGGCTCTTGTTTTTCCCCTGTAGGTTACACAGTGGTGTTACAGCATCAGCACCACCAACACCATAGTCCAGCAGGAGAAACACACGTGTCATAGAGGGTTAGTTACTACTTACCAAACATTTCCCCTCCTTGCCTCCTCCTTCCCCCCATCTGCTGCTCATTCTCTTATCCAGCCTGGCTCGTATCTTGCAAATGGCATCCCACATCCCAAATGGTGGGACACACACTCAGAGTCAAGCCAGACACGTTTGTCCGGTCACGCAGACTTTACAAAAGCATCCATAGTGATGCAATGATATAATAATTAAAAATAATGTTTACAAGCTCAATCCAAAGCTTCCATGATGGGAGGGGAGCTGATGCCAGTAATCTGCATGTGACAATGTGTAATTAAAGAGTAAGAGGATGATGGTTGCAGCTGTGGAGTTGACAAGGCTGATGCAATTCAGGCTGTTCATTTTCTTTCCACAGACCTAGAAACCAGACTTTGGAGAAACTGTCCCATTTTGCAGGATTCTCTGGTGGTTCTGCAGAAATGTTCTCCATTAATTGCCACAAGAATGTCCCCTACAGATCCCCTCTTGCAGGTAACTGTCGCACACAGGTTCTGACAGCATCTGTGTGGGCTTTGAAGGACCTAAACATGTCACCTGGCACATGGATAGCGTGGACTAGAGAGTGATTAACCATGGTGTAAACTAGAGATCAGAGCCCGGCCTGGAGCGCAGCTGGAAATGGTGCCAGTGGCATTTCTGTGCTATTTTACAGACTGTAGATGCTGTTTTGTGCACACATTGTCTGTAGTAAAACACACACAAACTGTGTATTACAAACGTTGCTAGATTTAAAAGTTTCCTGGAGAAGCAGTGCAAGTTTGCAAATCCAGAAAGAGTATTACGGGGACTTGTTGAAGTGCTCAATATAAACTGTAACACACAAGCCATTAAAATGAGGATATTTGGCATTCAGAGTCACACATATGGGCCTTTCAAAACCATTCTTCTTGTTTGGCAGCTCCTACGGTCCTTGAATGATGCACAACCTCCTTTTATATTTTCCTGTAAGATGCTTCTGCAAAGTTGGCATTTTTTAAAACAAATTGTGGAGGAGAAATATGACTAAGAAACACAGATCTGATCTAAGGGAAACTTTGGAAAACTACTTCATTTGCATGATTACTTTTGCAAATCCTAGCTGATATCTGTGCTTTGTGCTCCGTTTTTCCTTTGGCCGCTTCTAGACGTGCAAATCTGGAAGCCTACTTGTTCGAAGGAGCCCTGAGCCAGGCTTTGCAAGCGAAATGTCAGCCCTGTCCGAGGCTGGGGACACTTTCTGTGCTGATAAGCAACTCCTCTGAGTGGCCAAACTGATCCATCTCCCGCTCTGACAGTGCCATTGTCTAACCTGACTGTTGAGCGAGGCTTTAAGGCTAAGCAAAGGATAAAACCCTACAATTGACCATGTCCAATGACTGCCTCCATCATGTGACATTTCCTCCACCTACATAAAGGCATAATTGACACTTTGGACCTTGCAGATGTTTTGCAATTCATTTGGTTCCCACAAAGATACCAGAAAGTAAGTCTCGTGAACTGGCAATACTGTGTTTTCCTCTGAACACGTTCTTATCTCTAAAAGGTATTTAGATGCAAATTGCATCATGTCTCACAGTCCCACTTGTTTTGTTTTGCTTTTTCCTCCAAACAGACTGTGCCATGATTTTTTTTTTTAACGTATGAAAGTCTTCAGATGTTCCTGGAAAAACTGAGTACCTTTGACTTCTTAGATCACACGCAAACAGCAGTATATTCTTCTGCCCTCTGCCCATGGCACTCTGCTTTACGCTTCTTAATTTAATTTGCTTTTCTGACTTTTCAGTGATCCTTTCCAAAGAGAAACCTCTTTGCTAAGAGGCCTTTTGCTATGCTGTCAGTGAAACAGATGATGTGAAATACTGGTTGGCTTCATCTGTCTCTTGGAGGTTTGGACAAAGGCAGAGCAGCACGGTCAAGTGTGGCCTTCAAACAGTATAGAGGTATCTCAGTAAAATCCTAGAAAAATGATCACTTCCTCATGTAATTGAGCAAAGCTTTATACTCTGTGGCTTGTCCTTCCTCTATGTAAAACAGGAAAGATGAAGGTTCCCTCCTGGTTCAGCTCAGATTTTTCTTGTAAGCAGCCTTTGCATTCACAGATGGAGATGCCTTGGACTTTCTTTTCACCCCTATTTGCTCTTAATTAGCTCCCCTAAAGTGACAAGACAGTAAAGGCAGGGATATTGCAATATGCAGTACCCACCTGGCTCACCTTCCTCACTCTGGATTGATCAAAGGCAAGAAAATGGTGCTTCCTCTTTTCCACAAGGGAAAATAAAACAGCTCCTTTGGACAAGCCCTTCTAGGCTGAAGTCTGCAGTCAAGAACTTCTTCTAGAAATGAAGTGAGTTCTCTCATCTGCTTCCATACTGCATGTATCACTTGTCTCCGCTTTTCTTTAAATAGTGATCAAAAGTCATATGTATGTAAATACAGACATATATATTATGTTTCTTTCTCTGGTGATGGTAAGAAAATGCCTAAGTCAGACAAACTGCTGGGCTCAGTGAAGAGTAACTGGCTGAGATCTATGGACTGTATCAGACAGAAGTTCAGACCAGATGATTTAATGGGCTCTTCTGCCTTTAAAACTGATGAAATGCTGGAAAGGGAGAGATGTCCTGAGTCACGAGGACCGGTTCCCTGCCTTTGACGGCAGTCACAAGCTATCATCTCTTTCATAAATTGATTAAGTCACATCTTAAAGCTCAGAAGTTCGGCTCTCAATATTTTCACCAGAGTGCTATTGCAGAAAGGCCCTTCTCTGATGTTTAGAAACCTTAAAAAATCTGTTTGTGGACAACTTAAGTATTTTTTCTCACGGCACCATTGCCGTTGGGGGAAACAGCAATTCTCCTTTCTGTATGTTTATGGAAACCAACCTTAGCCTTTTGTTTTGTTGGGTTAGACAAAGAAACTCCTAATACAGGCCCTTAATTCCTCTGACCACCCTGGTTACCCTTCTTCTGCTCCATGCCACTTTCAGGAAAGGCTCATCCAGCTCAAGTAACCAGACTGCTACACGGTGCTCCATTTGAAGGCTTGGCAGCTTTCACAGCTCCTAAAGAAATACCTCACCTTGTAGCACATGAAGAGAAAAGCACCTTTTGCAGGAGGAGATGGTCTGCTCTGGTTCACTTCCATTTATTCTCATGCCCTGAAGCCGGAGAGATGCTGAGGCACCTCAGGGCTGCAGCTCCCCACCCCTGAAGTTGGGACAGTGGAGGTAGGAGGGCTGTGAGAAGTGGGAAAAGGCTGCACAACTGAGCCCCCTTTTGCAGTCTGTGTGGCAGACCTGGGTGTATGGACCTTCCCTGAGCATCCACAAACACCTGAAGCCCAGGTGCTTCTCCCACACCTTCCCAGCTGGCCCTGCCTGGTTGGCTAAGTGGAGGGTTTTGCACCTACAGAGATAACACAGAAGCCCGTGCTGGAGCAAACTGCTGACAACTTTCAGCACTTACGACAGGAAAATAGGAACTCCGTCCCTTCCTTCTCACTGTTGAATGCTGCCAAGCAAAACACAGCTAAGCGAGGCTTGCCCACCATCAGCTCTTTCTCCTCCTGCACCTGCACCCTAGTGGGGTCTCCGTTTTGTGATCACATGCCATCTCAAGCACGTGATGAAGCAAATGCACTTACTATGGCACTCCTCACGAGCCGGTCAGGGGCAGAACATGCTGCAACTCAAACCTGAATTTCATTAGAGTATTTAAAACCAGGCTCAAGGTTGCATCTCGCTGTTATTTTCTGCTCTGACCTCACCAACTCTGAGGTCTACAAAAAAAGATTTGTTTCATGAGGGGAAAACCCTAAAATTATTTTCCTCTTTTCCTCACAGTAGATCTGAAACATTTTAGGCAAATGATTAAAAAATTGCCTTTAGGGTCATATATCTGTATTTTACAGGTGTTACTTTGAAAGTAAAATCTCCATGTATAAACATGTGACAATAATGTATCAGACTTGATATTATGGCAAACTTATCACAATATCAATATATATAGTTATTATTATTTGATACATGTGTATAGAACCTCTCTTAACTGTTCTTGCTGGTTCTCTAATACTTGACCTGAACCTGAGATGCAATGCAGTATTTTAAAGTTACTCATACCTTGACTAAGGTCTGCAGTAAAGCAAATTTTTCTTAGACATCAGTGGTACTTTCTTAGTTGTGTGTTTTCAATGCTTAAACCTCATGCTTGGTGTTTTATATTTTTGGCCAGGTATTTTTATTTCCTTGAATGAACAGTCTACTTCACGCAGATGTAAGAAGAATTTGGGGGGATTTTGTCCGGTTGTGACAATTACAGATATGTGAGGAAGGTAACACTGCTGGTGTAATTGTTCTGTAACAGAGTAAATGATTCAGTGGGGCACATGTCTTTTATTGATGGAGAAAACATCTACTACTTTGTTTTGCTGATTTCAGCTTGCTGAAACAGAATTTTAGAGCACTGTGCATAGTGCTCGGTCATGGTTATAAGCCAGGCTTCGGCTCTTTAAATAAGTGGAGAATATGAGCACTCAAACCCCATAGTCGCTTTAAAACAAACCCAACAGAAAATGCAAAGGAAAGTGAACCCTTTCCCCCCTCCCCACCCCGATCCCAAATACTTTTCCCCAAGGAAAAAGAGACCTCCAGTCAATGAACAGAGCTACTTCTTCAGAGCTGACTTCTCTACAGAGGCCTTAAGCTTTTTTTGGGTCTAGATTAAAAGATGTGAGCACCTAAAAAGACCTGAAACTGAAATAAATAAAGTCACCTCAGTGCTTCACGGATACCTTGTCTTTCGCAAACGCTCGTCCAACCACAACCTAAATAACTCAAACTATCGTTGTCAGGCAGCAGCACAGCTCTCCTCAATAGGCGCTTGCCTTATCACTCTACAGCAGATGCTTCAGTCAACCATTGGATATTGAAAACATAAATAATGAAACAAAATTTGGAGACAATGGTTTCTGGGCCGGGGACAAAATACTGATGGATATTGTCAGTCTCGGTGTAACCAAGCAGCAAAAGCTCAAGTGACAACAATAGGGAGGAGAAGAATAGGGACAAGTGAGGAGCCCTGAATCTCAATAAGGCCTGGAGCTGCACATGCTGCTGTTACCCTAGAAACTAACCTCTCCCCTGAAGAGGTTTGCTGGGGCATTGTCCGGGGGACACAAGATGTGTCATACACCAGATGGTCGTGTGCTGTATAACTCAGTTATCTGAGCGCTGGAGTGGAGGAATGCACGCCGCCGAGCGCTCCGGAGGGCCGCCCAGGGCACCATCTGTTCTTTCAGACCCAAGGCACTGCTTTGGTGTTGGCTTTTTCTTTTTTTTTTCCTCCTTCCAAGAAAGGAGGGGAAAACAAAATTTAAATGATTCACCATTCAGCAGGGAAGAGAGACGGAAAAAAAAAAAAAGCAGCTTAATACAGTTGCCATATCTTGCTTTCATTTAGCTAATTTTATCCCTGGGTTTTATGTCAGGTGAATTGCTTTTTTACGCCTGGGAGAGCAGCAATTATTTCTCTCTCAGGAGTCTATCATTTATAAATAAAACCCCTTTGAGACCTCATCGGTCATTTACCATCTGAAAACCTCCAAATGCTTTTAGCCATATGTTCTCCAAAGTCTACTCTCTCCTCCCCAGAGCTCCCTGCAAAGGTTTCGGCAGTGCAGGGGAAAGAGCATTTTTCTTTTCCAGGAATTGTTCTCCCCTTTGGCTGGGAAGGGGGGAAGGAGGAAAACAAAAAGTCAGAGTTGAAGCGGCGGCGTGAAGGACTGGCGTAGGAAGGAAATGCTAATCACGGGCTCTGCCGTGCCAAGGAGCAGTGACTAATGTGCCTGAGAGGGGCAGGCACCAGGAAACATCCCAGGGCTCCAGCTCCAGTGCCACCAGAGCCAGGCAAAAACCTTCCTGCCTTCTGCTGGCTTTGGAGTGAGACCTGAGTCAAGTTGTGGAAGTGGGAGAACCACATAGAAATACAGGTTCAGGACACTTCAGGGAGCTTCAAAGATGTGTTAAGGCACTTAATACATTTGGGTGCAAGAAGATCAAGCCAGGGCTGTAAAAGTGATGCTCAGGCTGCAAGAACCAGGGACTGAAGTGCATGTGCTTGGGGCAGTACATTTTGCTAAATGACGAGATGTGTCTTTTGGTGCACCTTTCTGCTCCCCTGCTTCTGGTTTCTATCTTGCAGCTGCAGAGTATTCTCCCACTTCTCAGCACAGGAGAGAAAACAAATGGAAAATAAAGTACGGGCTTGATTGCCAGTGAAATAACAGGGAAACATTTGCAACCATTTAAGCAAAGGCACTATTTCAAATCTGCTCTATAATGGCTGCAAGTGAGCACACATGGTGCTGGCCATGAGTCTGCAGCTCCTGCAGCACAGGCAGGGGAGGGATTCAGCAGGGGAAGTACATCTTCTGTCATTCAAGCTTTACAAGACAAATCATGACTAAAAAGACGTTGTGGCTTGCAGAAGACTCCCTGGTGCAGCTGTGACCAGCCCTCATGGGGGTAACTCTTACCTGATGGTTTTCAAAAGGGATCTGAGGGGCATGCATCCCTCTGCCAATCAAACCCACATACAGTGTTTCAATGAACAGAAGGAACCAGGAAAAGGGATGTAATCAAAGCAAATTTACAAGCAGCCTAACAGCCAAAGATGCAAAAGAAGTAAAACCTGAATCACATTTACGTTTAGGTGCCATGTATAGACAGCCCAGTTAAAAACCCAATTAGGTGACCATTAGGACTAACAAATTATTATGCAGTGCTTAAACAACAGACGATGGCATCTCACAAACTGCTTGTGAGCCTAATCCTTCACATGTGGTTATCATTCTTACAGTGCTGGTACTGCTTGTATCAACCCTAACCTATTAATGTTTAAAAATTAATGATAAATATAATCCTAATGACATAACATATAGCAGAACTGAAAACTGAATTTATTTTCACCCTCGGCTTCTTGTTTTTTATTTCCCTGTAGGACTGCCTGCACAGAAAGCAGCAGTGATGAATTTCAGCACAGCTGGCTTTAAAGGTTGTGCGAAACGCACAGGCACTGGGGGCTCGGTGTGCAATGCTCCCAGACTTGGGAAATTATGGCAAGAAAATCTCCGTAGATTTGTCTGCACGCTCCTGCTGGGAATTTGGCCGTCTCTGATCCAAGACAGTTCCCTGAGGGCTGCCTAGCCCACCTTCTGCACCTGGCTGAGAGATGACCAGCAACTTGATGGGGTCGTGGAAGCTTTATTCTCTTTGTTCCATGGGTGTCTGCCATGGAGAGCCAAGCTTGGATTAACCGAGCCTAAACCCCTGGGCAGCCTGCCAGAGCAACGCTAGCTCTGAAGCAAATGTAGCTCCAAGATGGTTTCAAGACTGGCTTTATAGATCAGCTCTTCTTCGGTGCAAATCCACAGGCAGAGAGCACAATGCCTCGTGTCAGATCCCCGGGAAGTCTCTCCCCAGAGGCAGCAGTTGCCAGCTCACGTGGGAGCGATGTGAACTTGGACAATGCCACTCATTCGGGCCAGCCCTTCCCCAGCAGTGCTTCCCTGCCAGCGATGCAGGCAGTCTCTCTCTGGACAGCACGCTGTGCTACAGTAACACACATGGACATGGTTCATAATGCAGCCCATCCAGCATCTGCGTGTTCTTCGTTGCAGCACCAAGCATTTTGATGTTTTAACTCACTGTCATTGGAGGCAATGTGAGGAAAAAGCTATTTTCCAGCATGTTTCAATAGCTGATCCAAAGGCAAGGTGCATCAAGCCTTGCAGGAGCCAACAGCTCTCAAGAACATGTCTCCTGCATGTCTTCTCCTCACCCCAGGAGTTAGCAATGGTCTTCTACTCCAAAGTGAAGGGTTACATTTCTTCCAGACCTCTGTGTTTGGGCAGAGAGAGAGAGGACTTTCAGCCCAGTTCCTGTGAAAACAAGGTTAATGCACTCATGCTGTGTTTGTTTTGCCTCCCCCTAATAACTTTTGAACCTGTTGGCCTTGTTCAATTCAACTTGACAGAAGGATAGAGGTCTAGAAAATAATTAAGTTCTCCTAAGTTTTGTGAAAATAAGCACTGATGTAGAAGACAGAGGGGCCTGTTGTCAACATCCTCACGGAGGAAAGGCTGAACATGAACGCACATCTCGTTGTGCATCAGGGGAACAACACAGAAAACAAGCCTGCAACCACAAAAGAAAAGCTCCAGCTGAAATTCACACTTCTTAGACATCAAAGTCAGACCACAGACAAGACCAAAAAAGCCAGTGTCCACAGAAGTCCTTGCTAGTTTCCGCCTAAACTGAACACCTTCTGGCTATTCCATGAGATCGAAAACTTGTTGGGATGTAGCTAAGTGTCACCCCCACATCGTACTGGCATAACAACCTGCTGCCTCCATCACAGCTGCTGCTGCTGCTCAGGAGAACCAAGATGCAAAACCTTACAAAAGCCATTTTAAATGAAACTGGAGGGCATTTAAAAGGCCTTTGCACTGTGCTGTGTGTGTGCAGTAGGTAAAGAAATTCATATCACTGAAGTGGAAAGAAATACCTCTAATCGTTGTGGCTTGAAAACACAAGTGGCATGCAGGCATATTAGAAACCAGTGATTTGAAAACAGAAACGGGAAGCAGAAACTTGTGAATTCACATGGTTTTGTGGCTTTGTGACCATGAAGAAAGGAACGCTGCCTACACAACTGAGCTCAGCTTCCACTGAAAGGCCATGGAAAGGCATCTTTACTGCACATTTTCAACTTGCAAAGGCTTATGCTGACCTGCATGGACTGAGCAGTCCCACTGCAGGCAATACCCGACTCCAAGCCAACATAAATCAAGTGCACAAGTACATTTTCAAGGGAGCTGCATCAAACCTTCAATCTTTTTCCTTTTCTTCTTAAGGCCTCTCCTCTTCCCCAACCACCACCCCAGCAGTAAAACCCATCTCAGCAGGGCACGTAAGGATTGGCTTAAAACTGTTTTTACCTTTTCTCCTTTAAACTCCTAGAAAAGAAATTCTTCCTATGTTTTACTTTTTCATTTGTCGAAAAGCAGCTTGTTTCTTGCCCAGACCTTTACAGCTCAGCAGCCTGGAATATTTCCACCTTCCTCGGAACTGATGGATGCTCAGTCAGCCCAAAGGTATCTGCTAGCAACAACCAGCCTTAATTTGCTGTGGTAAAATGTCTGTTTAATCCACTGACATCCAAAGATTTCTGCCTTAGCTAGTGTTCGAGCATAGCAGTGGCCCATTGTGTTATTTGAAATGAACTTGCTTTAAAACAGAAGTGAAAATGAGTGATGGCTGGGCTTCTGATCTCCTTTTGTAAGATACTGTGTGGAAGGCAACCTAAAACCCAGCCTCCTCTGACTGTTGGTTTGGCAGCAGGCACTTCCAACTGAAACTCCTTGGGCTCGGAATAATTGAGGGTTTGCCTGTAGCAGGACTCCAGGGTGGGTATTTATTTATCTGAGAGTGGTACCTTCAGTCCCCAGAGGGAAGGTCCCTTTGTGTAGGCACTGAGCAAACACACAGAAAGGGGCCCTCCCTGTCCTGAGGAATTTGTGGTCTAAACAAACAAGTGGGCTGAGTGCAGGAGAGGAGGGAGCAGATGTGGCCAAGCAGGCGAAATGACTCGCCCTGAGGTCACACTGTAGATTAACGCTGATGCCAGGCAGTGCTTCTGTCTCTTGAATCCCAACACAGTCCCCTCACCAGGAGCCCAGGCTTTTGCTCATGGACTAAACCTCCTGCCCTGCACAAATCCTCTCCACCTCCTGTGAATCTTTCTTTTCACAAACTTGCACATCGTCTGCCTCTGCTGTGGGCTGAGGCAGGGTAAGATTTCATCACCTCCTTCAGCTGGGCAGCCCCACGTTTTGCCTCCTTCCCTTTTCCCTGGCTTCCTACCTTCTGTATCTGGCACACATCAGGCATCTCCCTGGTAGCCTAGGGAAGCTGAGCCAGCTAACATTTTTTGAGATGACTTTTTTTTTAACTGACCTTTATTTTTCTTAGGCAGGGATGAGTGTCTAGGCCTAACTTACACGGGTCTTGAAATGCAAACTGCTATTGAGCTGCTCTAAGAAAGAGGCTTCTTTTGCAGACTCAGATATATTTATTTTAACACAGTTCACAAAAACGGGGTAGAATCATAAAGTCAAACCTTACAGTTTCCTTTGCTCCCCTTCAAGATATTACAAACATTTCATACCCACTTAAAAAAACCCCACTCTGGACAGTTTGGCTGAACAGCAGACACAAGTAAAAAGGGTTTTAGCAGAAACACATACTCACTGCATGCTGGTTACTTCAGGCTGCTCCAGTGCTGGACTGCTCAGCTCATCTTCCCTCGGCTGCTGTTCCACAGTGCTCTGTGCAAGAAAGATGCTGAGGCACCTGCTTCCAGGAGAAGACATTGAGGTATGAAGCCCCAGCGGGGCAGATAATTCCAGTCAGTCCTCCGAGCAGAGAGGTCAGATCTGTCTCTGGTGAGCCCTTGGGGATGGCTGGCTCCAGGCAACTGCATGGCAGATTTGGATGGCTCATTTTATAATATCCCTCTTCAACAGGGAAAATCAATCATCTTCTTTTCCTTAGGGTGAGGTGGATTATCAGGTTTGAAGTAGCAGATCTCAGAGCTTTGTACTTTCTGAAAGGATCAGCTGGACTCAGGTGAGGAGTCACTGACCTCACAACTGGCCACCAGCCTCAAAAACCTGTAAAATCCGGTGATTCTGACAATTCTGGTAATGGAGACTTTCAGATGGTTATAGACCAATTGACAAGAAAGAGGAATAATGTTTTGCACCAAGCGTTTGCTGTGCCACACTGTTATCACCAAGATTAGGTGTCAAACAGAGAATGGAGGTATGGTCTCGGGAACAAACAGGCAGGAATGGACACATTTCTGCTTGAAACAATGCCCCCAGAAATACACAGAACTATCTGCTTTCAGCCAGGGCTTTGTGACACACCTTTCTCTCCAGTCATCCCAGCTGATAAAAGTCCTGATTTTCTTTTATTTCTTTAGTGAAGAATCAGCAGAAGGTTTACAATCATGCATTGCAAATAAGGCATATTTACACTGTAGAGTGGGCTAAGAGAGAAAAGAGAAGAAAAGCCATCCACTTTCTTGTGTTTATCAAGTGTCTGGATTTTAGAATGACCAAAAGACATGGCACTCTTGTCCTGTATTTTATTAGGAAATTAACAGGCTGATTGATAACCTGAAATTACATAGTGAATCTCATTTCAAAAATGTTCAAAATCATGAGAATAATTTTGATTCATAAGAAAACATAATGCCCAGATACAAGTCTTCTTTATGCCTGTAAATTTTGACACTCTTAACATTTATCTACTGTACAACAGAGAGGCTGGATAATTGTAACAGAATCTGTAAAGTTAAGTACAGGATACTTTCTCTGCAGTCCAAGTGGAAGAGATGAAATGTTGGAAAGAAAGCCCAGAATGTGAGAAGCACTATGAGAAGGTTCCCTGTGACCTCGTTCACTATGCATCAGTATTTCAGACTGCTCAGAAATACTACAGACTGGTAGTATAAACTGCTGTGCCACGGCATGAGGCTTTAGGGCATCAGTTTTCCAGGAGAGGGAGAGAGACCACTGTGAGGTGCAGGGTCTGTGTGAGGGGAATAGCGTGCACTGGATGCGTAGGATGCTCAGAGTGCAAGAGCTGATAAATCTCTCTCTTTTCCCCAGCAGTATGAGCTACCACTACGCTGGACTAGAGAGCACTTCCTGAGGCTGTCAGCTTTAAAGACTGATATGATTCAGGTGCTGACTCTCTGCAAGGGCTTAGTAATTTCAGCCTTAGTAATCAAAGCCCAATTCCTGCTCACGTTGTGTATGGGAGAACTCACACTGAGCCAACACTGTTGGTTTCACTGCAGTCATCGTGTGGGGCAGTGTGGTTCAGCCCCATGGGCTGTAGCTGAGGCCCTGACTTCTCTAAATAAAGAGTTGTCACTTGTCAATACCAACTGAGTCTTGCAGGAAGTTGAATTTCTCAAGACATTATTCATGAAAACATTAAAATTACTGTATGTGCTGTGTGGATTAGAGATGCTTTCCTGAGTGAAGCCTTGATTCCTGCAAGGATAATGGATGTTCCGTAAGAGGCCAGCTCAAGCACTTGACCAGTGAAGCCCAGCCACTTCAGCCTCTTGTATTATTCTTGGTGTCTGTAAGCTAAAAACCAGTAGATTTAAGAAGTAGAAAGCCTTCTTTTTAAAATGCTATGTCAGGACAAGTACATTCAGACCACTGTGTTTCTTATTTATATATAAATTCTTTGGCAACAATTTTCTAGAAAGCAGAATGATTTTTTGCTATATAATACTTTATTGTCTCCCCATGAAAAACTGATATCTTAGAAAATCTATAGCACTTTCCACTATAAACAGTATTGTTCCAGATTAAGGATTAGTTCCTCCCTGAAGAAAAACAGATTTTAAAAATCTGGTCATTATCTGATAACTGTTTATGTAGTAACACTAAAATAAAACAGAAAAAGAAAATCATTCAGTATGTGGTTTGTTATTGTCTAGAATGTTAGTGTGTGTTTATACAATAAAAACAACATAAGTTATCCTAGTTTGTTTTAAAAACCTTAGTAGTAGAAATAAATTGCTATCTGCAGATTCATAAACAGAACGCATTTTTTTCCATCTAAGTTCAAGTATTATTAGAATATTATTATTATTATTACTATTATTATTATTATTACAGGAGCTCTAAATCCTTGCCATTTTGCCTGTCTTTACATCATTTTGGTCTTTTCAAGAAATAACAAGTTGTGATCATTTGTTTGGGAACAAAATCAACGCGGAGCTTCCTGAAGTTTTGCCTGGTGGAAGACAGCCTGGCAATCCTTTGGCTGCTGTGGGTAACTTTAGAAGAGCGTGTTTGAGACTAGTGGTGTAGATACAGCAGTTGCACGATTTCTTGGTTGGCTGATGAACTTCATTTCTCCCAGGTTCTCAACACTCAGTCCCATTTAGAGGAGAAAGGCAGGAAGAACCCAACCCAGACTCGCACCACATCAGGATACGTCATCTTCGTTTCTTCCTGGTACTGTCAGCTGCTCGTAGGTGGGCAGGGTGTTGTTGGGGAGGAAAAGCTCTGAACTGACGTTGTTGTTGCCTCTCTGAGATGATCTGTTATTCCCCTGATCCCCCTTCTGACGGGAAACCAGATGATGCAGCATGTCTGTGATGAGGTTCAGCTTCTGGTCCATTTGTGTAACCTACAAAGGAAAAGGGAGAGTTGTTTAGTAGCAGCATGCAGGGAAATTGCAACAAACCAGGTGATAAACCTGTAATATTAATTAGGATCACAACAACCTCTGTGAAGATACCACAGAGTCACAGTTCATCAAACAGCTCATTAGAAATTTAACGCAAGAGGTCAGGGTTGGATGAGGACAAGCTTGTTAATACTCACCTCTGGTATGTGCTTTGACACTCATTTTATATCTGGGTGAACACATGACAAACAGAATTTTAAAGAGATGTGCTGGAATAGAGAACTAAGTCCCAGAACTGGGTTTCTGCAGTGGTTTTGTTTGTTTGTTTGTTTTTCTGTTGTGTCCCTATTTATTTTTTTTTTGAAAACATGATAAACTTCATGCTTCTATGCCTTAATAATACAAATATGCTCTAGTGAATAACTGCTTGATTTGCAGTGATCTAATCAACTCTTAAGCTGGGATTGAGTGATGTTCTTTGTTACATTTGGGCTCAAATAACAGCTCAGGCCACAAAATGCCCATAGTTTTTTTTTTGCTGTCATAAGTGAATAGCAGCTGGGAGTGGGACATGAGTCAGTTTTATGCTCTCAAAACTCAGTGACACAGCATTCCCTAGGATTGCCATCTGAATGACATGATCCCCAGCAAGACAGAAACCAAGAATTCCAAGATGGCTGAAAATTAATTTCTTGACTGGGGGATTCCAGGGGTTCAGCCTCTATCCATAATGCTCATTTTCTTCTTTAGACAGAGGCTCCTTAAATTATTTAATTTCTCTCTCTTTTTTCCGCTTTTTTCTGCTCTTTCTTCTACTCTTTAGGAGAAAATACGATGAAAAATTTGATACCTAAGAGAGGTTAGGTTATGGCTGTTTTTTGGCGTATATTTGTGGTAGTCAGAGGAAAATCAAGAATTCTAGGAACACCACAGATCCAGTCTCCGGTTTCTTGCATTTCCCAGTCAAGAAGTAAGCATTGTCACCCCTTTTATCTGGCACTGGGAGCCTCCTATCTGGGCTGAATCCAAAGTACTGAGCAAGATATCCGAAGGGGAAGATGGGCACTTCCAGCTTCAAAGTCCTGCCCACTCTCTAACCCTTGGCATGGCAAAAGCATTGAAACTGGGCAGTAAGAATCTGCCTTTTGGCCTCCTACTCCCTTCTTCAAGCATAATAAAAAGGCCTCATTTTTGTCATTGCAGTCTCTGACCCATTGATCCACAGGGATCCTAAAACACTGAGTAAATTCTAGGCAAAAAGATGTAATATATTTTAGAAAGGGAAAAGAAAGCAAGGAGAAAAGAAACGTGCTAGGAATAAATTGTTGCCTAAAATATCTGCTAGAAAGTAGTGAAAGACACATAAAACTGCCAGAGAGAGCATGAGTGGGAGCAATTTATATGTGCCTGGCTGTCATCCAAGTATCACACAGGATAGTAAAAGACAGTTAGGCTGAGCAGAACATCAACAAACCTGGAGGATTTCAGCAGAGACTAAAATGTTTTTCCACCATAGAGAAAATGCTGTTTTTTTTCAAACACTTTGTACAACTGGTAGGGAAGCAGATACAGTGATTTAAAAATATGAGGTGCCAGAGATTTATACTTTGCAGCTGGTTTTGAAAACATTAGGCAAAGCACCCTAGATGGTACATGAAACACTAGTAATTCTGGATGGAAATGGCTGTTGAAAGATGAGATTCTATGAAATGAGGAAGCTGAAGAACAGATAAGTTCAAGATTTCTAGAAGGAAATCCAGATGGAAAACTGAGCAGATCATCAGGTTCTCATTTCATCACTATGTATTCCCTACCTTAAAAAAAGACACGTTTTGCCCAAACGGTGCCCATTGCAGATGGCAAACTTGTGATGCTCCAAGTGTCACAGCACAAAGCACTGGTAGTGAAACCTACAAAAATACCTCATTCCTGCATCCCCCACTGCCCAGGTTTGCTTTGAGACAACTCTGCTGGAAGGACTGCAGTGAAAGCCTGCAGACAAACAGCTATCTTCAGAGTCTGAAGGACAACTTTTCCTTCTACAAGGAATATTTTTTGCTAACTATTCTAAACGAACTGGGGGATTTTTTATATGTATATATTTCTTAATTTGTGATTCCAGGCAGGGATTACCAGAGGAAACACAGACTGAAGATATATCTGGAAAATGTGCATTCATGAAACTCTTGCAGTGATGAACTATTGAACATGACAGTAGGTTGGACTGAGATCTGGATAGTCCTTCAACAGCTGTGCATCTTGGTGATGAAGTACTGGGGAGAAGTGAGAAGTGAATATTCTTGCTGGGAATTAAATTCCCAGAGATAATTGTCTAATTTCTTCTAGGCAACAAGGTCTGGCTGCTGCAGCTGTGGAGTGCAGAGGCCCACAGAAGCAGAGGCAGAAGCTAATTGCTATTGAGCTGAGCCATATGAGATTAAAAGTAAAGACCTTCGTTGTCCATGTTCCTGCTTGTTGGGGTAGGGCTCTAAAGCCACAAAACTTTAGTGGAGGGAGGTCCAGAAAGCTGGTTGTGTTTAGTTGTTGTTTAATCAGTTTTGCTTTCCATTTCCGAGGGGTTTTGTGCTCGTGAAGGGCTTGCTCCAAGACACACTGAACTCAGTGGTGGATTTTGGCAACCACAGACTCCCAGTGACTTCAGTGGGCTCTGTACCAATCTTGGACTGAATTGTCAGTCCCAAAGAGTAACATATTCTTTGGATATTGCAAGAGAAGGAGCAGTCTGGATTTCTGTACATGGACCTTCTGCTTGGGGCTCTATCAGAAAAGATGACATTTGCAAATGAGGCAGCAGTGGGACAGTGGGCCCCCATCCTTGATTCTGCCAAAGCAGTATCTGCTTAAAGTATGAGATATTTTAAAAAGAGAAGTAAAAGCCACCAGAAGGCAACTTCTACTGTCACCACAGGCCTCTGGTGTACCAGAAAAAGAGGCTTGCTGGTGAACAGCCTGGTTTATTATCGTGCCCAATCTGCCTGTCATCATCCAAACACACATCCTGAAATACATCATTCACTTGTTTGCTGCAGAGATAATTATACCCACTAGAAAAATGTCATTGTGTGCAATACCCTTTTTATTAAGCCAGCTTTACACACTTAGTGTGGAGAAATGTATCATCTCCCCTGAATCATACTTTCAAACACATTTACTTGATTAGAAATTAGCTCTGATGCCAGAAAGAATAAAAGTAAAGCAAACAGAAAAAATGCTGATGTTGCTCTAATCTTAACCACTTTGAGCAACTCTGATCTCTCTACTTAAAACAGCAAACATTGTTAATTACATAGAAAAATAACTCAGACTGATTTGTTTCCTTTAGGAAAAACTAAGTAAGCTCTTTGTAGCTGATTTATGTTTCATTAGAAGCATGATGTTTGGATGATCAGATTCTTTATATGCAAATAATTTCCTTTGTATTTCACAGTTGTTGGGAAGAGGAAGCAGTGTTTGAAACTTCAGAAATTACACACCACAGTTATTCCTAAGTCTTACTGAAATACTGTATGAATAAAAAATTTTTCCATCCTCTGAGTTAAGTTTAAAAAAAAAAAAATCCAAGGATCATAGATTAAGCACAGATGGAGACAAGAAGATTTAAACAAGTTTTGAATCTAGCTCTTAGTAATGAATAAAATCCCATCCATGCAGTGCACTGAGAAAAAAACCAACCCAAAACCAGATAGTTCTTCACAAAGGCTGAAAGGTCAGCACACAAATCTTAAATGGCACATCATGAGGAAAAGTTATAACATGCTGTTATAATAGTCTCTTTCCATCTTTCCTGTAGGCTTCCTTCAGGTACTGGAAGTCAACAAGTAGGTCACTCCAAAGCCTTTTCTTTTCCAGGCTGAACAATCCCAATTCTCGTAGCCTTAGTGACACGCATTTATAAAGGTAATAATATTTGTGAAGGGATTAAAGGCATTCTGGGAGATGCTACTGAACAAGACAGAGACTGTTCTTGCTGAGAGAACAAAATAATTTTCAATTAAAATTGTCTATTATTTTTATCTATTAAAATTCCACAAATCTTCAAGCTATATTAGCTTGAAACACTTTGTAATTTTAAGCTTTCATAACAAGTTCGTGGTATGATCTGGAACAAAATATGTAACAATGAATTTATTTCCTTGCTTTTAAAAACAAAACAAAACAAAACAAAACAAAACAAAACAAAAAACAAAACAAAACAAAACAAAACAAAACAAAACAAAACAAAACAAAACAAAACAAAACACAGAAGCCTGGTTGTCTCCAGGGACAGATGGGTAATGGTCTCTTTTAAAGCTCCGTGGTAATGGAGAACTAAAGGGTAGCACTTTGGAGACCTACTCCCAAAACTAATTATAGGAATTTACCAGGAAAAGGCAATGACAGACACAATTACAGACCTGAGTGGGACGGTATTTTCAGCCACAGGAAGCCGAAGGACAAAATTTTGAGTTTGGCATAATTTCGGCCACAAAGACCACAAATTATTAATAGGATATTCCAAACATTGCTCCATGTTCTGGAGAGATCAAGGTTGATTAATGCTGTTGATTAAAGCTGTCTCATCTGCCCTTCATTCTCATCCTCAGAGATTTTAGAAATAAATATTATTAAGGGTAAAAATCACATTCCCTTTGAACAGAATGGTGTTTTATAACTACCTATGTTCTTAACATGGTTGACTGATTAAACAGATTATTTGTCCATAATGAAGAGAATTTTTATCAGCACATTGCTCACTCAGTGGGTTTCAGGGGGCTGTCTTTGTTCTCAGTAGAGACAGCCAAGCATGAAGCTGCTAAAGGAGAAGAGGGAAACCAGGATGCAAGCAACGTTTGGCTGAATGAAAATGTGATAAAGGAAAATTTCAGCTGCTTTTACAACATTAAACTCCCAAGTCTGCTGCCCTGACTTAAGTAGCAGTCATTCCCGAGGATGAAGCTTTTCGGCTCAAAGTGAACTAACTCTTTAAGGCACTTTTTCAAAATAACCAAAGACGACTGGGGAGACCTTCATGTATTTATCACTCCTGGTAGCCTGTTGTTAAGGAGGATCCTATTGCTCTGCAGTGCAGCAAACTTCTAGGGGAAAAAAAATGATGCTTTCTTTGAGCATCTCTCCATGTTGTATCAAAACCCTGTGTTTGCTGTTCAGTATCACACTCAGTAACAAGCTAGCTTTATCTTTCGTAAAAACACACAAAAAAGTCCTTTCTGCTAACAAAATCATCCCCAGGCACACCAGTGACTCAGCTGGAGAGAAGATGAAAGCCAAAAAATATTCCAGAATTGTGATACCTATTAATGGCAAGGTTATGAAGGAATGTACCATTATCCAGTGGTACTTAACAACAGTGAGTCTGTTCTGGAAGAAAATGTGTGGTTATAAGTCGTGTTTGTCTTTGGTGGGATCCTTCCTATTTAAGTTCTTCAGAATATTTGAGAAAGCTTCAGAGAAAAGCTTCCCTGGCTCCTCTTCTTGCTAAGTCCTCTCACATGCTGGCATCTCAACATTTCTAAAAGTTAATGCTTTATTTTGGAGGGGCCTGCGGACAGGAACAGGTGCAATATTAGGAGTTGTTTTCTAAAGGAGCTCAGGGATAGGTATGGGAATCTTCCCAGAGAATTTATTTTAAAGATTTCTCTATAACAGTGGCGGGAGAGACCAATGATTTCAGTATTATTAAGGAACGTTTCTTTCTTCAGGTGCATGATTCTTCAAAAATGACGGAATGCGTCTTCCTTCCATTTGCAACACCCAAGATCTCAGATTCTTGCAAAACGCCCTATCAGAACTTCTGGCTTTGGTGCGTTTATTTTGCTGCCCGAGATGAGGCAGCAGTTTTGCTGCAGGTTATATTCCCGCCACTCAGGTGTTTAAAGAAGAATGTAGTCTGCATGAAGGAAGATTTGTTCTCCAGACTGTCTGTACTTTCTCTTGAGAGTTGGCCAAAGAAGAAAGTATGTGTGTGGTGTCCAGGGGAAGGATAGAAGAAGTGGAGCCAGTGAAAAAACACTCTAGTATAAGATTGATCATTGCTCGGAAAAGATGAGAGCTGAGCTTCTGAGGAACAAAATTAACAGGTTTTGAAGGTTACATGGACCAGTCTCTTTCTAGTCAATGAAAATATTATATGAACGCTGTAACCACTATCTCAACTGACAAATAAAATGGATAACTTTCAGACAAAAAGCATCTTCGGAAAGAAAGGAACTTGCTACACCCTGAGTTCTAAAATCAGCTCTCTTGCATAAAGCTATCAGTGACAACCTCTGCTCTGAGATACTAAAAATTGTCCTGTTTTTTCAATAAACTGAGACTGCTGATGCTCTTGTCTTGCTGTGTATTTTTATAGTAAAATATTTATCTTACACTTCTCAAAAGCGTAAAAAAACACTTATTTTTTGTAGTAAGAGCCCTTGAACAGCTGCTGAGAATTCACCATTGATCAGGGTGTGCTGCTTGTGCATTCAACAGAGGGTGATGACCCTGGTGAGAAAATTCTGAGTCGCTGAGTCAGGATCAGAACTCAGCAACAACCAGGATTTATGAACCAGTTGCTGGCTCTGATTCTCCAGAAGTTATCTTGATATCAGTGAACTATTATGAAGGGCTTGACTTGTACAGTAAATTCCGAATGTACAGTATAGAAACTCAGTTTTGTCACACATTTTTAAAAAATCGTTTTGTGAGTAAAAACAAACTGGCAACACCAGCATGTGGCCATTTGATTACTGACTGTAACACTTGTGGCACTTTAAAGTAATTTTTATTTGTTTGAAGAATTTTGTCCTGGTTGTGCATCACAAGATCTTGGGTAGCAAATGCTCAAGATACAGGAAATGGGAGAAATTACATGGTTGATTTATGCATCTGTTCTTTCCATTAGGATCGGGAAAGCAATTTTGATAAGCGAGTAACTAAACTGCAGAGAATTATTTTTCTTTTGCAAATGTCCTTTTTCTCAAAGAAAAGCATGTTTTTCTGAAAGCTTCCTCAGAGTTTCTGGAAATATGACATCTCTGGTTAATTATTCACTCAGTTCCATTTCTTTCATGATTCTTAGAAGAGTGTAGGTTACAACTATAATGCCATTTTTCAGAATTGGTGTCTTTCCTAAATTATATTTTAAACCAATGGTAGTAAGAGACATGCTCTGATGGGTCAAAAACTAAAAAACTGATATGAAAAAGCCACTTCTGTAGTATGTGGTGGAATAAACAATACAATATAAAATACAGCAGACCAAATACAAAATATTAGCAGCGTGTTATCAAAACTATCTCTTCTATGATACTGCCACCTTTCCCTACAAAGAAACAAGTGGCAACAACAGAAGTTGTGCTTATGTAAGAGAGCAATTCCTTTAAGATCTTAAAATTATAAGGAATAAGTAGAAATCAAAAGTTACAAACAAGTTGGTTTGGTTTTTTACAGGTCACCTTCATAAGATTATTTGTCTATAACTTGCTGCTTGACTAACAGAAGCAAGGTAAGATGAATACAAACCACTCCTTCTAATAAGGAGATTGGTAGGATGCTGGCAAATGGGAGAATTAAATTACAGGAGAGTGAAATGCATTTGGTCATGGACTGTTAGGGAGTATAAGACCTCGAAAAGTGGAAAGATTTTGGGACAGCACTTCTTTTAAGCACTTTTTTTTTTCCTGGATTCCAACTGGAAGACGGAAATTTGGGCTAGGTATAAGGAAGAAATTCTTTGCTGTGAGTTTGGTGGGGCACTGGAACAAGTTGCACAGAGAAGTTATGGATGCCTCATCCCTGGAAGTGTTTGAGGCCAGGTTGGATGGTGCTCTGAGCAGCCTGGTCTAGTGGAAGGTGTCCCCATGGCAGGGAGTTGGAATGGGATGATCTTGAAGGTCCCTTCCAACCCAGGCCATTCTATGATTTTATGATTCTTTTACAAGTGGAAAGGATTCAGAAAAGCTTGAGGGTAAAAATGTTGGAAAGGGATGACCTGAAATGCTAGTAGTCAAGACAGAAATGAGGACAATGATGGACGTGGCTGCAGGAGATGGTCAGAAGCAGAGACTGGAAACAGCTGCTACTTGAGAAGGGAGAGCAGAGAACTGAGGTCTTGGTTCAGCGCTTTTGTTGCTGTTATTAACAACTTGCAAAAATATTTGGCTTATTTAAAGCACCCAAACTGCTGGAAATCAGCTTTTCCTGAGAGCCTTTCTTTAGCTCTAGGTGTAGTTTTGGGCCACGAGGCCCCTCTGCTTGCTCACCACTCCCCAGGCTCCCAGGCCAGTCCTGCTGGCCTCCCAGCACTCAGTCCATGCCCAGATGTGTGCAACGCTCGCAGATCTATCTGGCATCCAGAAGGCTATAGCCAAGCAATTAAAATTTGTGGTTGACTCTTGTTTTAGATAAATCAGACGAGACTTAAAACACATGGAAATTTTCAAGTTAGAACAGCATCCAAAATCTACAGTGTTTGGCCCAGCACTGCCTCAGGATACAGCATTTTTTTTCTCTAAAATATTACAAAGGTCAGATATTTATTTTTTAACCCTTTCCTCTAAATTAACAGTGTATCAGCGGATAAACAAGGGAGCTTGGAATATTTTTCTCTCCTTGCATGAAGCCAGGAAAGTAAAGTTGAGGGTCTAGTCTCTAAATATAACTTTAATCGGAAACTACTAAAGATGATCAAATCCCCCTATCCTATTAACTGAATACTGCAATATTTTCAAGAATTAGCTTATCTTCATTAACTATAGCCCCATCTTCAGGAAAGAGTATCTCTTTGATCAGACACAACTTTCCTCCGTCTCTGTTTAAAAATAAGAATGAGTTGGCAAGAAGGGAGGGATTCTTTCTTTACAAGTGAATCAATGATACCAGAAGAATTAGAAGTCAATGTATCTGCAAAAATTGTTGGACATCCATCCAGCACCATAATCACAAACAGCTTCCCAAATTATGCTTAAATTGAAATCCAGCCTTATGGAGGATGGGAAACAGGCTTGAGATAACAAGAAGTATAGTGGAAATATTGATCAAAGAAACCAGGAAAAAAAGCCCCTTATCTTTGTGCAATAGTTTGCATAGAGTTCTCAAATAAATGGGGGTTGTGTGCAGGGCCAGGAGTTGGACTTTGATGACCCTTGTGGGTCCCTTCCAGCTCGGGATATTCTATGATTCCATGTTTAGTGCATCTAAAGCACTGTGCAAGCCTGGGTGCACACAAGCACAGCAGAGAAGTCCTGTTACTGCCAGCACAATGTGGGGGAAACTGAGGCAGTACGGTCAGTGGCCCACCTTCAGATATGATAAACATTCTTAATGTCAGCTTGGATGAGCTCTAAAAAAACCTTAAAAATATTTTCCCTGTCCCGGGCACATCTTCCAATCTCGAGGAAAACTTCACAGCACTTTTCTGGTTTTTGTTATCGAGACAGAAGGTTGGAAAACAGGTTGCTTTCTCATTCTCGATCACATTCTTTTTCACCAAAAGGTTTCTCCGTGGGGTCCTTCAGGTTGAGCACCCCGGTACCTATCTGCAGAGGAAAGAAAGGCTCTCTGTTTAGCTAACGGGCGCTTGTATTTCAGATGCTTCAGTTCCACAGATGTGAAGAAAACTCCCTGTGGTTCTTGCCTCTGGAGGACCCTTTCCGCTGGCTTAACTGCGGCCGTACAGCCTCTGAATATCGCTCCATATTTTCCTTGTCAGAAGTTTGGCTGTCAGACAACAGCTTTCCCCTAGCTGTAGATTCCCGGTCCCGGTGTGGAACAGTGGCATATTTACAACACTTTAGGGTTAAAAAGTGAAGAGTACAAGACCCAACTGGCATAAAAATATGTCCAAAACTCTTCTCTACAACAAAATAAACCCCAAATCAACCCAAGCCCCACTGTCCCCCTCCCCCCATTAAAGAAAACAAAAGTGACTAATCTTGACCTCTCTCCAAAGGGGAATGTTTTGCTTCTTGAATCCTTGGCTCTGGCTCTCGTATGATACTGGGGCTATGACTAATAACCTCTTGCCAGAGTACTGCTGATAATTTCACCATTGAGTAGCTGTTCTCATTCTGGACCATCATAGTATGCACTTAAGTTTCCAAGGTTTTATTTTTTAAAAAAACAAAGAATAAGATATACACTCATAATCCCCAGTGTTAGAAATACATTTTTCAGCTTTAACTGCAAGGTTTTGCCTGACAATTTTTTCTCCTTCCTCCAAACTGTTATTTTTCAGATGCCTGCTACGAAATGGTTCCCTTTTTCCTTTCTTTCCCTCAAACACTTTTTCTAATTCAAAGCAGATTTGAGACTGCTGCTCTTTTTAAAGCGAATCTGCCATGTATCATGTCGTGTTAGGTCAGCACTGCTTATGTTACGTTTCGCACTTCACCCAAATGAGGCATCCATGCTGCTCTTCAAATGGAATAAAGCCAGACTAGGTGCAGTGGCTTTTATGGCTGGAATAGATCCACAGGTTATGGATCTGATCTCATGGCATGGCATAGGGAAGGACACCACTATCTGCTTTTTTGCTTAAAAAATTAAAAACCAAGATAACTTCAACTGTTATCTCCAAAAAAGTGGTTTTTTTGCCAGCTCCTCTTTCAGCATCCATAATCTACTAATTATTTATAATTTGATAGTTACTATATGGGCAAAAAAGGGCATAAACCCCTTTGTACCTAAAATGAACTTAAAAAATTAATAACCACATGATGACTTCTGCAGGAATCAAAAATGGAAGGGGAAAAAGAGTGGGGAAGAGAAAAGGAGAGAAGCAATTACAACAACAGTGAGTTTTGAGTGAGTTTTCCCTGAGGGCTGCTGGTAATTAAACTAACGGCAACATGAATCTCTGTTTGATGTGGTCATGAATTTGTTTTCAAAAGAAAAATCTTTAAAAAGACTCTTTCAAGAGAAATTTTTAGAGAACAAGCTCAGCATGAATAATTAGACCAGAAATACTTTGATAAATATTATTATGGAGAAGTCATTTATGGCCATGGCATCTGAAGGTTAGAAATCCGGGTGATAAATAAGGTGGCAAGCTTGCACCATTTTGAACACACAAAACCAGGGCTGTGTTCTTGTTTGCTTGAGCCTGCTCCTCAGAAAGGAGGCGGTCTCTTGTTTTGCCATTGCATTATGCTTTACAAAGACACAGATGCAAGACAGAAAATTTCAGTGGGAAAGCTCAGTGGAACGAAAGAAAACCACACACAATTCCAAAGGCACTTTTCATTCCCAGGGGCTGCACAGAGATCAGAGGTGAAATTCAGTGGTGATAAAAAGTCTGTCAGCCCACTCTACTCCCCCAGCCTTTCCAACCATCATCCAATTCTGCTGAAATCATATCCCTGGAAATGTCTCCTTCAGAATCCTCTAAAAATAAAACCACTTGCATTTTGTAGAAATTTAAGCATCCAGCAAACCCCACTGAAATCCAGAGGAGATGCAGGTGCTCTGCACCCTCTAAAATCAACTTGCCTTGGACATCCCAAAACCACATTTCATTCGTTTACCGAGCACTTCAAAACGTGGAGGCAGATACAATCAATCACAAGCTAGCAAGTAACCTATGAGTGAAGTAGAATGTAATATATTTACCAGTTGAAACCCATGTTTACAAGGAAAAGAAACTGCTTGTTGGCTGTCATGGTATTATTCATAAAGGCAAACTAGGAGATCTTACGGATACCAGGAGCAAAACTACAACAAAGGCAACCAACTGCTAATGAAGAAGGGTCTTCAGTCAAATTTCATGGGTCATACAAAGTCATTACCATGCCTGCAGGAGTTCAACAGCTCTGCCAGTTGAATTCGGGGGGAATGAAGCGATTATTTTGCTATGCATTTTGTAGTTTTAGACATTTTTCTTTAAATTTCAAGTTCTGAAGCCAACCAACTATGCAAGAATATCAGCTTCAGTTTCCAGTGTTAGCTTCTGACCAACTTTATTGCAGAGGAAACCTTGAAAACAGGTCTTCTGTATACACCAAGGTCTCAGAAACTAGATTTTAAAGACTCATATCTGTTCCCTTTTTCCCCTACTGCTTAAATACAACCTTATGGTGTTAAGCCAATTTCCCAACACTTTGGAGGCTTCACACATTCTGAAAACTAAGGGACAGATCACTTGGCAGCTACTGGCAACAATTTCTGCATGGGTTAACTTTCCCAATTGCTCCCATTGCAGGTTTCCCTCTGGTTTTGAGTCAGTTAAAATACCAAGGCTCTTTTCCATAACATTTTAAACTATAATGTCTTCAAAAGTAAGCAAAAGTTTCTGATAAAAATAACATGCTTGAAAAATTTAATGGATTACAAAGATAACAAAAATCCTTAGTGCTTTTCTTTGTCAGTAACTTCTTGTAGGAATACAGCCAGGCTGGGCATTTGTTCGGACTGGTAAACCATGACTCAAAAGTGGATCTCTTGGCAGCATAAGCAACTGCTCAGTGGTGGAAGCAAAAGGCTCACAATCTTTCCTAGCTGATTAATCATTATGACAGGTTGAAGACTAAATGATCTGCCCAGCTCCAGATGTTAGATGTGCAGCCACCTCTTATTCTTCTGGTTCTTAGGCAGTAGCCTGAATTGCTCATTCTGAAGATAACGATGACCATTTACTGTTCAAAACTAAAAAGGGCTTTGGGCTTTGTAATATTATATTATGATAGAGGAGTCTACTACACAAGATCACACAGCACATATAGTCTAGACATGATGAAATGCTGGAAGACTCTTCAGGCAGAGGTGGTGACAGTCTTGAGCATAAAGCTTTGTGACGTTTCCCTTCTCCATTTCCACCTCCGACCAGAACTGTTATCAATTGCACAAAGGCGGAGCAGGAACACGTGGCTGGCTGTCTCCCATCAAGCCCCTGCCATCGAGGGCTGCACTAACCCCTGCTAAATCAACAGCAAAATGTAGCTTCTTGCTGATGGGAGGCAGCACCTGTTTCACAGCGCAGGGTAACGCTCCTCAGCATTTACAGACAGGAACAAAAAGCAGTGATACAATGAAAGCAGGGGAGAACATCATGGTGGCAGAAAGAAGGTACTGAATACTGTCTGAGACAGCCAGAGAGTGCTACAGCATCTTCAGTGGCTTCAAGTCATGAGAGACACCACTTTAATTGTCATGTAAAGGGTGGTCCTCCACAGGGTGACCAAGTTTGTCTTGGGCATCTGCCAGGAAGGACTTCATTGACCGTGGCACTCCAGGAAGGGAACACCAGAGAATCAGCACCCTGTGTCTGAAACAAGCTGAGCCTGCTCCTCCTGGAGACTGATCACTGGTGTTCACAGAAGCCACACCATGCTTTACTTGGAAGATCTGGGGATCACCACACAAACTGGTTTAGCTGCAGGCATTTCCTATTTTCCCTTTGCATATTTTCCTTGAGTGAGTGAAAGAGGTTACTCTGGAGTAATTTATTTTCTTTTTTCTGCTAATCTCTTTTGTTAAGTAGTGCTTTTGCCCCAGTCCAATGGAGAAAGTAATCAGCTACTCAGGAGAAATTAATTCACCCTTAATCATGCAACCTTTGAAAAAAAGTTGTCACATAGTACCTACTAAGGACTTTACAGATTGAAATGCTAACATAGTTCAGAATTAATAGAGATTTTTTTACCCATTTTCATGTATGATTTTATGTGATTTGACTGACAGCTTTAGCTCTGACACATCTGCTCTGAAATGTGAAAGGGCTTTACTTCAGTCTCAAACATCACAGCTCCTTTCAGGTGTAAGATGCTGCTGTTTATAGTACCTCAATTGTTGATTTATATTTTCATGGAATCATAGAATGTCCTGGGTTGGAAGGGACACTAAATATCATCTAGTTCCAACACCCCTGCGACAGGAAGAAACACCTTCCTCTAGACCAGGTTGCTCAGAGCCCCATCCAGGCCTGGATTTGAACAACACCAGGGCCATCAAGAAATAAACTTCTCAAGTTGGATCTAAGTTTTAAGATAAATCCAGAACAGCAGTGGGAATAACAAAAATTATAAAAATAACCAAGTGCTTCTGTTTTCACTGTTGACCTCCAAGCCTCAAAATGTTCTATCGTACAGAGTACTCATGGCTGAGGAAATGGAAACAACAGAAAGTGAAATGACTTGCCTCAGGTTTCTGCAGAAAACAATGTCTGAGCCAGGAATGGCACCCACACTGCCTGAAACCCCCACAACAACCACACCAGTGCATCTTTCTAGAAGGGACACGGACTGTCACGATGACACAAGTGTCTGACACTGCCTTTTAAAAGCTGATTTTCAGAGAGGACAGAGGAGGTCTGGTTGCACTTACTCCTCTCTGGCTCAGGGAGCACCCACAGGCTACACGTGCAAGTGAGTAGACCATGTGTGACCCACTCTGATATGCATTATTTATACAACTATTCTACTGACTTAAAAACTAATAAATCCACAGCCTGCAGATGATGTGCAGACACACAGACACATCATCACAAATATAACTTTATCTTGATTCTTTGCGTTTTTTCCCCCTGCTGCTGCACAACAGAGCATCTAGTACAATAGCAAAATAAGCCTCTGGCTGAAGCGTAATCTTGCTTAAATCATAGCATTTCTCCAAGGCAACTGAGACATAGAAATCAGTGCCATTTTCCAGGGAACTATTTCTATAGGAATATTTCACACAGAGGAAACGCTGTCAAACTTGTTTGCAATTCAGTGCTGCAAAATGCTCCACACTTCCCTTAGTCTCCAAGTGCCCTCGACTCCTGGTGAGCTTTTCACTGAGGAAGATCCATGTATTTGGGTAGAAGTGAAACACATAGTCTGTAACTTTGCACAATACAAGTGAAAGCACAATACAAGAGGTCAAAACAAGGTTTCTCTCCTTATGTATTGTAATTATGGTCTGTTTATAATTCTACAGTTAATTTAGGGCTTGTATGTCCCCGCGGGACAAAGCAGCTTGCCCTGTGTGGAAAATGACATTAACTCTATCTTTGCAGACTGTCCCTGAGCCTACAAATGCTTTTGTTAGTACAGTGAACACCTGTACTAATTACGCACTTCACTCACTCGGGGGTCACCGCTCATGGCAAAGGTTTTAAATCAGCCACCCCAGGAGACAGACATCATTATATTTCTGGAGCAGTCATTCCAGTGCTGCAAAACTAGGCAACCCTGGAAACAGATTCACACTCTGAAGTCTCTAAAGGTGAAAGACCGGGATACCCCATTGCTGGACACAGAATATTGGAATGAATAGAGAAAATGAAGAGAGTAATCAGAAACTGTTGTTGAAATTTAAAGTTTAGCAATATTTTTAGTGATTCTGTGATTCTTCTGACTTTCATGTAAATAACATTTTTTTCCCATCTCTCACTGTATACCAATACCTGACTTAGCAAGACCCGTAATCTTGTGAGAAATGTAAAATAATTTAATTTTATTCACTTTGTGATTTATTAATGCTATTTATGCACCTACAGTCATGCTGGAACTCAAAGGCCAAGGTCAGGATTCATTTCTTTCACCGATGTAGTTCCCCACGAAGTCTTGTTCAGTTTTTCCCAGAGAGTCCCTGTTCACACTGATGCTAATCAGTGCTGGTACTTCCCTTAGCTCAATATGCAAAACTTGCAGAATCAATGGCATATTACGGGAAAACCAGCATCTAAGTGGCTGTAGGGGGCAGAGATATCTGCATTTCACATTACTCTTCCCCTAATCACTGCATGTAAAAGCTGTCAGCAGGTTCGTCACTGGGAAATCACAGAGCAGAAGGTTACTCTGGGTAGGTGCTGCCTTCAATTAAACACACCCCAAGGTGTCATGCTGTCCTCAGTATATGAGTAACAGCATCCACCAAAGGCAAGGAGCACTGAGGGCACAGGCAGAGCTCTCCATCTGGGTTTTTGCAGCTGCTCTGCGCCCCAGTGCCATACACAGGGTAAATAAAAGGGAAGCAGAGGCAGGATTTGTTCAGAAATAGCAAAGAACAGGAGCCAGGGCAGAAAAAATAATGGAGCCAGGGCAGAGAAGGGATCCTTGAAGTATTTGGCATTTTCACAACTGCCTCCTATGTGAATGCTAAAGAGGTTTTCAAGGATGCAAACGACCAAATACACAAATTCTTCCTAAAGTGCCTAGGAACTCTAACATTCAAGCGAAGGGCAATGAATCAATATATTTTCTATCAAATTATCTCCAAACTCTTTAATCTGTACTTCATCTTTAAAAGCACACAGCATAAATTTTCATGGACATGTAGATGCAAATTTTTTCTACCATTTGTGTGACCCTTTTCAGTCAGATTCATTAGGCAACGTTAGAAAAACAATAATGCCTTGAGCTCTGTGTACTGCATGAACCTCTCTCTCCCTCCGCTGACTCAGGAACGGGACATGTTTTGCAACAATGTCGCCTAAATATACAATAGTCCCAGTTCACTCCTCTTTCACTCCAGAGTAAATGAGGAGTAAACTTATTGATGTCAATGGGATTAAGGTAATATAAATGCCCTGAAAAGATGGATCACAGTTAGCACTCAGAAGAGCACACTCCAAAGGTTTGTCCGCTTGCACGCAACATATCCCCTACAGTAACAGAATATAGTAAATGACACATATCACTGCAAAGAATTCCGGTGACTAAACAGTGCATTGTGTAAAGCAGACCTTTCTTCAGTGCACAGAGACAGTCTTTTCTTTTACTTTTTAAAACTCAACCCTGTCATGCAAATTCTAGCCAAGCCTTCACTGTTCTGTTATTTAAATTTCTTAAAACTTCACAGCTTCACAGAAAACATACTATTAAAAAAAAATATACCAACTTTAACAGAAAACACCAAACTTGGCAGGGTGTATTCGGACAAACTGTAATTTTGGAAAAGAAATTGCAAGGTTTCTAGCATGCACTGTAAAAGTAATGAAAACCAAAAGGTTATCTGAAGTGTAATTTAAAGAAATATGTTTGCATTGTTTTCAGATAAAACAATCCTGAGGCCATGTGTAAAAGTCCTGGACTGCAGGACAGTAATGAGTTTGTGAATCAGGACTGTAAATTCCCTTGCTGCGAATGTGGGAGCCATCAGGAGCACACAGGATTGAGTCAGCAGTTACCAAGGCACATACATACAGCACAGGCCACTCAAGTCTCCAAACTGCCATTTATCATTTCCTGACAGAACAGTTTCTTGGCAAGCCTCCTTTAAAAACAATTTTTTTCCAAAACAACCAACCATTCCAGCAGGCTATGAATACCACTATAATTTGGTCTATTTTTCATATCAAGTAGACTATGGGCTCTGGTTTTCAGTTAATTAAAGAAACCTTCTTTTCAGATTTCCAAACGTCGTTTGCAGCAGGGTAGAACCCACAGCGAGCCAGCCCTAAAACAGTGCCAGTTGCAGACCGAACCGTATGGAAATGGAAGGAAAAACCCCCCAAACATAAATAAACTCAGGGTCTGAAGTTGCAAAGCCCAGCTTACATAACACCAAATTTAGTTGCCCTGCCAAACTGTTAAATTTGGTCTTGGATGAAAATTGCTGTCTTGGGCTTTACTGTGTTTCATTCTCCTGAATGTGTAATGGCTCTGTCTGTCAGAATTTGAACTCCATGTGTTGTTGCTGTTGTTGTTATTATTATTATTATTATTCCTACTACACACTAATAGCACTTTGGGAGCTTTGTCTGAGGTCCACACACACGCACAGAGAAACAGCCCTTGCCTTGAAAAATGCATGATCTAAAGAGATGAGATAAAAACAAGGGGTGGGACAAAGATCAGATTTTCATTCCTGTTTTATACATATGCAACTGAGATATGGAGGGATTAAATGTCTTTCCTGTGCTCACACATAAAATATCTGGGGCTAAACCTAGGAACTGAACCAATGTTTTTCAGTTCAAATCAACTTCATCTTCCTTCATTAACCCTTTACTTACTGACTACAAGTCTACTCCAACCTGTGTTTATAAGCTGAGATCTCAGAGATGCATTCAGCCTTTGGGCACACAGGCTCCAAGCACAGGAGGGGAACAGCACCCCTCTAACCTCTTGTAAGAATATATATGCTCATATAGCAGTAGTTACTCAGGAACATAGTACTTGAAGCTTTAGAAAAATCCAGCTTAGGAAATAAAGTCCCATATTTTGATCTGCTATTTGGTGAAGGAACCCTGGATTCTGCTGTTTCTCTGCAGAGTCCTCTGTGCAAGCAGCTACAGAAACAACAAACTGTGCCATGCTTAAGGGAAAAAGTAAATAATCACTTAAGGGATTTCTCTAAACATGTGACCTGCAGCTCACACATTCTTACTAAAAAGAGGGAAAGGAAAGAAAGAGTAGTTATGCATGTTTTAGTAAAGAATTGTATTACTTTGTCTTCAGAAGAGTTTTGTAAGGCTTGGTGCTGTGACCATTTAGCTGGGGAGCCTATTCCAGTGCCCAGCCAACCCCTCAGCGAAGGACCTTTTCCTGATGTCCCACTTGAACTTCCCCTCATGCAGCTTCATTCCATTTCCTTGCGTTCTGACACTGGTGGCCAGAGAGAGGTGATCAGCACCTTCTCATCTGCTGCCCCCCTTGCCCTAAGAATGTGTGATTTTAGAGGCTCTTACTTTGGTCAAGTAAAAAGTCAAAGTTTTGTTTTGTTGTTGGTTGGTCGTTTTTTGGGGGGTATTTTTTAATTGAAAGAATAAATACCTGAGATTTAAATTCCAGATGAATTTCAAGTCGTCATTCCAAAACATGGATATAGGAGAGAATCACAAAACACTTACTAGGCTTAAAAATAACCACAAGAATATGCACAAAATTACATGTCTCTTCCTATCTTTCTGCTTGGAATGGCTGAAGCTTTTCAGCTGAAACATACATAAATTTTAGTCTGAGACACCCAAAATGGAAAACTTCAGGTCAGGTGGCTAAATATGCACACAAAACAAAGTCTTATGGTGGGCAATGTCTTACAAAGTTTTGTTGAGGCTCCAAAGCACTCCTGATGGCCAAAACCAAGAGGTGTGTATGTATAATAAATCTCAAAATACAGTTAACGAAAGACAAACTGTGCTTCACTGCTTGGCTTCTGTACCACACTTTTTGGTTACTTTTACAGAAAAAAGGGCTGCTATTACTCGCCTTGGTCAGAAAATAGAATTTCTGTTGTATTGGAAATTATGGCATATCACATTTTTTTTAACCTCTAAAAATACTGAGATATTTCAAGGAATGGAATTGGCAAACTGTTTTAACTTGGAAACACATAAATGGCTTTAGCTTAATAATGAATGTTGACAGTACTGAAACATTTCATTAAAAAAGTAAAAACTCTATCACTATTCCAAAGGCCCTGAAAGGAATAAAAAGACAACAAAACAGACTAAGTGTAGCCTTTCAATGTCCTTGGATTAAAAAGCTGATCACAATGAAAAAGTCTAAATCAATGATTCCAAGAAGGTTTGATAGAAAACATTATCCAAGTAGTCTTCTTCACATAAGACAACACAGAGGTTTGTAATGGAACTTGTTTTCCCAAAAAGGCTGATTTTTGCCACCTCTGACTAAAATAAGGTGTTTAGGACTTCTTACTGTCTGAATAACATCCCCGCTCCATGACAAAGCCCATCCATTTCTCAGTCTTTACCTGCCACCAGCTTGCCCTCCTGAGATGTTGCCCCAAGTGCCTGCATGATGGGGAAATGCTTTGGAGAGGCCTCTGAAGAACCACGTGCCACGAGCGCTATCAATTTTAAAATACTTTATAAAACTGCAGAATTTCCTGTTTCTCTAAGTGGCTCTAACTAGCTCTTTCCAGCAGAAATCCCTGGGGACACAAATTGGTTTCCCCTGTACAGAACTGCAACTGCTAATGCTGCAGAGTAATAAGATTGCCAAAAAACCTTTGTATGGTTCCTGGGTGGTTGAAGTGCACATTTTGATCTCCAGCTTTGTTCAAGGTGAATAGGTAGCATGTTCTGCCTGGGAGTCTCACATGCAGACTGTGTTTGGGGATTGCTCTGTGAAAATACAATGGGATGGAGGTCCTCTAAAGCTAGCCAGACATTTGCCATGGACTTTAAAAGCAGCAGAAGCACAGTCAAGAATAATTATTTTTTATCAACAACACACTTACTTTAGGATTACTCCCAGAAGCATTCAGGTCAGGGCTGGCCCTGGGGGTGTTTCACTCTGCACAGTCAATTAGTGTCAGTGCTGGTCTACTTTTTCAAATTTTGATTAAAAAAAGTCTCTTCAAGACTTTTAGTTGTAGAAATGGATGGAAAATATAAATCCATCTAATGATTAGAGGTGAAAATTTTCCATTAATCTCTGGTCTTACACAGTTTCAGTGATACAAGAAACCATCTTGACCCTATAGCCCAATTTGTTAAGCCAGTCCTTGTACACATTGATCTGATTACCAGGGAAAATACAGAGGGAAAAGAAAACAGTAAGAGCTGGTCATGTGGTTTTACGAGACATGGATCAAAAATCTTAGCCCTGGCTGTCTCTTGAGGATGGTAAGAAACTTGGGTTTATGAAGGATATCCTTGTTGAAGAAGGAATGCAGAGAGATCTGCAAGCTGCACAGGGGAACTCAGCGCTCCTGACGCACCTGGCAACACCAGTGGAGAATCTCAACCGCTCCTGACGAGACCAGTGTACCACCAGAAACACCATGTAAAAGGAATTTAACATAGGCAAGGAAGACGCTGAGGATCACTGCTTGGAAAATCCAGCTGCACAGGGTAATTCTGGGAAACATGGAGGGGCATCGATCGCCCTTTGAAGCAACCTCGCTCGGGTTCCAGCATGTTCTGGGCGCTTCCCAGCAATACTTGCACCTTGACTTGCATTCAAAGAGTCAAGAAGGATAATACCTAAGTCCTGGAAATCAGGGTGTGCCCGCTAACTGTCTGAAATGCTTTCTTAATGAAACCTCAACCTCTGCTTCCAGCAGGACTCTTGTACCCGACTGCTGACCCAGCTGCTGGAGACCCTCCTCAACCACCCACAGGAACCTCCCTCTTCGGCTATAAAGATTTCTGTATACTTTTTAAAGTCCTTTTTTCTAGACAGGCTCTCTACTCCGTGTAATTATGACACTGCTTCTGATATGAATGGTTCTGCTTGCCACCAACCTCCTCCCTGCCTTTCCCCCAAAATAAAAAATCCTGGTTGAAAACCAAAACAAATAGTAGATTTTATCATGCAGAATTTGTTAATAATACTTTCCCCGAAATAGTTCCCAGGCCTTTTTTAATGTTCAAATAAAGGCCCAAACATTTACAGTCAGCACTCTAAGCCAACTAATAATTTATTTGAGCCATACTGAAAAGCTCAAGAGGGATTTTGAATGAAAAATCTAGTGAATAAACTGATAGCCAAATACTGCCTTGGAGTCCTGCCATTGTAATACACAGGATGCACGGAGCTCTGTCAGTGACAGAGACATACACTGAAAAACAGTCAACGAGATGATAGTTAAGTCTTGTCAATCTAAAGCAGAAAAGATAATATCTTTGAACAAACCATGAGCTTTAATATTTCCCAACTTCAGTGGCACACAGATGATTAGGTGTTAAACTCCTACTGCCTTAAAAACTTAAAAAAAAAAAAAGATATTTAATCATTTGACAGTAAGATAAGAAAGGCAAAACTCTGCTTTCAGAACTTCATGGGAAACTTAATACACGGAGAATTCCCAAAGATTCTACTGAGTGTTACAGAATGTGCATGTACAGACCAGGATTAAAGCTCACAGAATTAAAAAAAAAAGGCAGAATTTTTTTTAAAGTCACTTCAGAACTATAAAATTGCTTTGAAGCGTCTAAGCCAAGCTGATTTTCAGGACTCAGCTGCCACCTCGCCAAACGTAAAATAAAATACATATCAAGAAGTAAAGAATTTTAGGGCATGTAAACAAACTATCTTCTCAAGTTATTAGTTTGCAACGTGAACTTAAGAACATGAAAGAAATTATTCTGTAACCGAAAAAGTGTTTCCTTCCTCCTTTTGTTGTGTCTCAGATTTTCCACCCGATTTCATAGGTGAAAGAAAATGAATTCATATAAGAGTAGCAACATGAAAAAATAGTCTTCACAATTTACTGCACAGTAGTTTGTTTCCAATATTGCAATAGATGGGAGTTTGAAGCACCCTGTGGCTTTGGCTGGAGCAAGAGCACTGGTTTAGCCTTGATTTGAACCTGCTGTTTACAACACACTGTAAGCCCTTCCCATATGGCTGACTTTTAGTGAGGTTTATGCAAAAAAAAACCCCACTGCCAACCAAAAGCAGGAAAAAGGAAAATACTTTGCATGTGCAGATTTATTTTTACAATTACTTCGGAGTGCAAAATTAATGAATTTATATTACAGAAAATGTACATTTTACTCTGACAAAATAATTGTGCTGCTCTTTTGCTTGTTATGTGGCTTGCACGTAACACACAAAAGATGTGTGAAGTTCCAGTTGCAGCCTCTGAAGAGACTGGATGTCCAAACTGCTGTGGTTTTTGCAGCTTTCCTGAACTGGGCTCCTGGTGCCTTTTAAACATTTTGCCCCATTAACCACCTTGGGGATATTCTGTGCATGTGAGTATGCACATGAGTGTATTTAATTGATTGTTTCACCTTCTGAACTGCTCAGAGATCTGGAAATTACTTTCAACGAGCAAACAAACCATTGGAATAATCTCTGGAACTTATCTCAACCTCTGGAGGCTCCAATGTTGAGCTAAATACACCAGGAAGCCTAGATTTGTATTTCAGCACTTCTGTTTCCAGCTACAACCCAGAATCAGAGATGAAATTTAAGAGGAAAAACAATTTATAGCTAGAAACAACTCAAAGCTAATTTAGCAAGGCTCACTTGGATAGCATTTCATGTGTCCCAAATGTCCCTTTGCTGCACACGCTTGAGCCCTAACCAAGAGTTATGGCAGCGAGCAAATGCGTGCACTGAGAACATTCCTCAACCCCTTCAACAGCATTGCTCAGGGAGCAGGGGGACAAGCACGGAGATATGTCTTGGTGATGCCTGGGCTCTAGAGCTCACTCCATCTCACAGCTGCAAAACAACCCAAAGAAGAAAGATGCTGTCATAATTAAAAGTATACAGCATGGGCTCATGAGATTTGGGTCTTGAGTGGATTGTTTGAGAGAGAGAGCTCTGAAGTATGTAAAGAATTTAACTACTAGTCCCATGGTTTCTCTTCCATTTTTCATCCCTAACTGTGCACGTTTTCCCTGTTGCCACAGCTCCCAAAGTGTAACACACCTCTCTGACTCATAGTGACACTGTCGTGGACACAAATGCATCTTCACACAAGGCCAACAGACTCCAGCCAGCTACGGAGCTGGGAGGAGAACAGATTTACAATTGCAGAAGTGGAGTTGAGCCTCCCAAATAGAAATGAAGGGGATGCAAACTTCTGAACTTTAGGGAAGTTTAAATCTGTCTTTTCTCAACTCGCAGCACTCTGACTCAATACTCATCTCAATGTCTCACTGCAGTTTGGGGAGACAGGGAATAATATTTTTATTATTTCCATTCTACAGATGGTCGAGCTGAAGCACTGCAAGGTTTATTGACTTACTCAGAGTTGCACAGCATGCTTGAATGGAAGCAGAACCCCAGCTGGCCTGATTCCCACTCCCGGGCTTTTAGCCGTTACACTCTCCTGTATTTGCTCCTTTTAACATCTGATTATTTTACTGCTCTAATCAGCTCCCCATTTTATACTCAAATTATTTCCTTAGGTTACATTAAACCCTTTTGTCACATTACCCAGACAAGACTATAGATATTTTTTTTCAGCCATGCATGGGCAGAAATTTAGTTTCTTTTGTTTAAACACAAACATGCACAGGGTCAGTGAAAGGATCCAGACTCTGAGAAATTATTCCTCTGCTCATTTTCATGTTCACAACATGAATTACATTAGGAGCAGAAATTAGTCATTAGCATCTCCCTGTATTTGCTGAAAAACTAATAAAACATCACATTTTAAATGCTTGTTACTGCATACTTTTGTTAGCATATCACCTCTCCCAGTACCAATGACTAAACAACTGACATAGCTGGATCTTGGCTGAGGCTGCTGCAGAACAGCAGGAACACTGGTGAAGCATCTTCCAAAAGTGAGTTATTTATCTGGCCAGGGAGACTTTTTCTCCCCCCTTTCTCTCTCTCTTTCTGTGCGCGCTCATGAACCTGACCCAACACGTTTCCAGAAGAGACTCTGCGGTTGTTGTTGCCAGACAATGCCTGCAACCATTTTTCTCCAGCCGTACATCCAAACTAGGGGGAGGGC
>VZTD01002688.1:618-58563 GCA_013397725.1 Rhagologus leucostigma
CCGCCCCGCCCACCCCGCTCGCCCTGCGGCCGCCCAGCGCCCCGCGCTCCGTCTTGTGTTTCTTCGGGTGAAATGGAATGGTTTCTTTCTACTTTATCTGGCACGAAATCGTCCTTTTTCTACATCTGTGTGGCCGTGGGAGCAGGTATTTTTCGCCTTTTGGTGTCTTGTCGCGAAAAGATTTGGATTTGGGTAGCTAGGGGACAAGAAATCCCGAGTCCTGCCACCAAACGGACCTCGAGAACGCGAAAGTTTTCATTTTCTTTGTAAATTAAAAATTCTCCTTTAAAGTTAACGTGAGTCAGAAAACTCAGTATTAATCTTCAAAGGGTCCTTTTTACATTCGATAAGAAAGCAAACAGTTAGAATCTCATTCTTTAAAATAAAACGGTTTCAAAGAGAGTGAGGTAGCACAGAGCGCTGCTGTCGCTTTTCCTACCGAGGTTTATACTTCTGGCTTCTGTGAAACACTCAGTCAGGGATATTTTTTTCCTGTGCTTCCAAACATAAAGTTTCCAGACTTTCCACACTTCTGTGCATGAAACACTTTCTCTGAAACACTTTCCTATCGCTAACACAGCAAATGGCTCTCTAATATCAGTGGAATAATTTGGGACATGAAGACCAAAGAGTAAAAAGTTTGTGTTAGACCACAGAGCTTCATGTAAGTCTCTGGCACACAGAAACAGACCACACTCTCAATAAAGCACACAGTACTAAATCTGTAAAATCTGTTCATATGACTCATTACATGGGAAAAAGATTGACAGAGCTTGAGTCTGCAAGAGATGTGAAAGCACCATTCCATTCATATTTTGCTGTGAAGCTGGAAAGAAAAAATCACAATTTTTGCTCACTGCTCTTATTCTGTGTTACAGATCACATCACAGCAGTTTCTGTACATAAAAGCTTTGGCTGCGGCTCAAAGTGATGCAAAGCTCTTCATCCACAATGTGGTGACTACCCTATTAGCACACACACATTCTTACCAGCTACAACTTTGTGTATAGTTTTGTGTTTCTGTCAGGATTTCCTAATTTGTTTACCTTGAAGTTTAATGGCCACCAATAGTTTAGCACATTCAGATTGCTGCATTTGTACCTCATGTTAACAAACTGCACTTGTATAGTTAAGGTATGATGCTGACCAGTTATGATCAACTTCCCTATTTCAACAAAATGCAAAATCTGTGAGTGGAGAAATACCACCTCACTCCTCTATTTCATTCCTCTGGAGGACAGTAAAATGAACCTCTTGAAGATTTTGGAAGACTCTTCATCTTCGATTAATTCACAAAGTCCAATTCAAAAAAACCTCACATGGGCACTTTGACATTTTCTTGTATAATTATGGTAAAAAGACTTTAGGAAAATAAACACATTTTTCTCCCACTTACGTTTTCTTTCTAACTCCTCCTTGACATCGAGGTCCCCTAGCTGAGGAATTATGATGTTATGACGAGGCAGAGAGTGCCAATAAGATGGCAAATTCAGCAAATCTGGATCGGGGTTTTCAAACCATGTCGGAAGTGGGATGGCTTATAGAGCAAGGTTCACAGGAAATTTTACAAAGACAAGAGAACTTGACTGTATGACATTTACTGCATGTAGTAGCAGGGGGCATAAAGAATTGAAGAATGAAATTGTTGACATCCCCTAAAGTTTCCTGCAATCAGGTGGATGACTCTATGTCTGCTCCATCCCGTCTAGGTCTGGTAGAATCGTTGATGTCCTTTAAAAACTAAACTCGTTACAGTGACTAAGCAAGAAGGTTTTCGTACTCACCAGTTCTTCAATCACCAATGCCAACGTCTGTAGTGGGACAGAAGCCTTCCTACCTCCCCCATCCTCTGCAAACTTTATTTTACAAGAGTAATAATGCATCACAATAGCACATTTTCCTCCAGCCTGTAACTTAATATTCCCAAGACTGTTTTCCTAGTACACACACAGCTGGTACACAGCTGTATGCCTAAATCCTGTATAGCACTGACAACCACAACACCAACCATATCCAGAGGAAAAGCTTAGTATGTGCCACAGCAACACTGCAACGCATTGTTGTAGTCCTTGTCTCACTCTTTTGACTCTATCATTCTTTATCGAATGTTAAATTGAGCAACTTGAGGCTAAATCTTGTAATTATTTTAAGAGCTCCTCCTTATTTGATTTTCCTCTTCTGTGTTTATTTCATTATTCCCTTTCCTTATTTTTAAAAAGATTATATAATCTCATGACCATTTTATTTACAAACAGTCGAGTAATTTTTATTAGGGGACAGATGGAGAACTACAGGAAAATAATCGAGGCCTACAAGGAGACATGAATACAGCATTGCCTCGTTGAGTAGTAAATATACAAAGACTGTGGTTCATGGTTCACCCTCCTCCCCCAAAACCTGCTGTTTCTTGTGTGATTAGTAGCACGAAAACCTGAAATTGTGCACCGGAGATCATCACTCTAGTCATGGTCAAGCTTATTTAAGATACATGGAAGTAGTACATATTTCCCTGCAATGCAGACATAAAAAAGAACAGATTGGGAGGATCCTTACCGGGAAAGATCCTTCCTCCCTCTTATGCATTTACCATCACAGTTACAGCCAGCTTTGCTACCTCACCTTAGAAGAGCTGAAATCAAGAACAGGATCTCAATTGTATTCCAGGCTGCCGGTCTCCGCGTGCATTGTCAGTATGGACAGAGATCTCTGGTAGACTAACAAAAATCTGCCAGAAAATCCTACAGAACAAATTTTTTTTGCAGGTGCTGTCAATGTGAGCCAGCTCGGACTGCAAGAGATCAGGTCTGAAAGCCCCTTAGAGCACTTCCCAGTCAGCATGGAAAGTACAGATTATCATACCCAGTAACAAATGCCTACTGACTTGCAAAAATGTATAGTAGTCCAAACCAAACTTAATGCCTCCTAGTCAGCTAACAAAACTGCAAATCAGGGTAGCTTTTCAATTATTGCATGTCCCTTTTGTGATATTTGACCTCACTCTAGGGGACAAAGCCAAGCGGCCACCATAGGTGACATTACAAGTCCTAGGAAGAGCACCTTACAAAGGTCCAGTGTTCAGCTGTTTGTACTCATACTGAGGATAATTCTTGAACTCTTTCTCCTAATCTTCCCCCTCCTTATGACTTTTCCACATGAACACCTAACTGCACTGCATTTCACATTACCACGACTTTCCCAAACATGTAAAGCCCATCTCTATTTTGGAGATAGGAGAACTGAGAGTCATTCACAATTCTGAAAAATACAGTTGCTTGGCTCCTCCAATTTTAGTTTGATTCATGTTTTCTACCCTTCTCCTGCCGAGGCCCAGCTATAGGTGTTAACTCTCAACATTTCCTGTCAGCAGAAAAATGGTTCAGAGATGATTCATCTAGTTTCATATGGAAAAAAACCACGAACCAAAACCTGTTCAAAATGTAATTAATTTGTCTGCTCATTTTAACTTTTAATTTGCCACAAACCTCAGCTCCCTCCCACACACAAACACAGGCAAGGCCAAGATGTCAGTGTGCAGGTGGGATCAGGATCAGGCCCGGAGAGGGACTCTCGGCTCAGCCCCGGCTCTGGGCATTGGATACCTCCCTGCTGCAGTGGGACCAAGGCCGGGCAGGGCTGTGGGGAACTTGAGACTGACCCTATTTCTGTGTTTCTGGGATAGGGGCTGATGGCTTCAGGGGGGCTGGAATGGGATCCTGGGACAAGGACAGGGTTGGGGAAGCCCCAGGAAATGCTGGGCAGGGACAGGCAGGGCTGGTGGTGCCCTGACAGGACCCTTCCTTGGTGAAGCAGAGACTGTGGAAGGCTCTCAAAGCTACTGCTTCAGCAGCTCTCTGGATGCAGACAACAGGGAGCACTTCCAGCCCAGCTGTGTGCAGCTGTTTGATTACAGTCCTAGTGGACAGAGAAGAAGTTTTCAGTTATATCAAAACTCTACTGCCACTTGCACTTATGGTCGACATTGTGTAGCCACCAGATTTAGGTTCAGGATGGCTGGGAACAACAGTTCCTGCCACCTCAGTTTGGTGATTCCCAACTCTTTTGCCATCAAACACACAAAAATGTGGGAATGGCTTGGCTGACCTTTTATAGGGCCCAGAGTGGTCAGCTGGATCTGAAACACCCTTTCACCCTCACTTCAGCACCCTCACAAGGGAACATCTCAAGAGGTTTTGGACTAAGAGCAGCCAGCTTCAGTTTCCAATATGTCCTTCTAAGATAATAGCATTTCCATCCCATCCAACAGTCACAGAACCCAAGCGGGGCAGTAGAAAGAGCTGTTTGTTCCACCCTTCAGCTGCTGGCTGGCTAAAATCCTGACCCACAGTTTTGGTTTGGGTGGCAATCTACAAGCCTCCCTACTAACTCCTGGTGGAAACTTGCATCTTTTCACATCCCACCCTGAACCATGACACATCACTTAGGCAGTTTCATTTCCTCTAAGGCAGCTGGTCTTAAACTTCTGGCTGACTGCAGCCTTTGGGGTTCACCTGCATTGGGGCACTGGTGCCCACCCTGGTCAAGCAGAGAACAACTGTCTTTTCTTGCTACAAGCAGCTAAGCGTGTTAGCTTTCTCTGATTAATCAAGACACTTAAGAGGTATGTTTTGGGCCTGTTTTACCTCTTGAGCTCTGTGGTACAGAGTTTGGGGAAAGACCTGCTGGCAGAAGAGCATTCACTGTGTTTAGGCGCCTCTGCAGCCTCCATGGAAAGATTCTGCATTACCGTCTTTGTTCCTCTTTTACTAACCAATACTTTGGATTCTTCTCACTTCTCTTCCACCATCAGTGACCCACGATGCCCAAATACAACCTCCACTTTCTGCAGAGAAGCCAGGACGATGAGCTGCCACCTCATAAAAACAAGCTCATAATGGCTCAGAATAGGTGGACAAGAATCCTTGAGGGAGAGATTGCCCCTCTCCTGTCCCTGTGTTGCTTCAGGGCAGGGATTGAAGATGACATTCCCTGCACTTTTCCTAGAGGACGCTGGGATGCAGAGTCGGCAAAGGAAAGGAGCGGTTTGGCACAAATGTCCTGCAGCTGAAATGCTGCCCTGAGCTAAGAGCAAAAATAGCTGCTGGTATCACTGCACCTGTGAAAACAGGGGAAATGAGTGAATTTGGGCAGCAGGTGTCTTCAGAGAAGAGCTAGCGGAGGAGGAATACTTCTGGCGGATTGTTTTGCCACCTTATTTTTCAGCATATGTAAGGTCTGTTATGTAAAGTGCTTAGTTTTGGGGTCCTGAATACATCCGTGTCTCTTGTTCCTTTTCCTCTAGACTCCTCTGGAAGTTTTGAACTGATGAACAGATTCTAAGACATTTTTAAAAATTACCTGCATGAAGCAATATTCTTTCCTTATTGCTGACATCTGTTCAAATGAGAATCCCTATGACAGCTGTCCAATCGCTTCCATATTAATAATTCAAAAAAACAAAAGAAGCCTTACAAGGGAAAGATTCTTGTTGGCTTACAGAAACCTTTTCTTTTCCAAGGAATATAAAGAAAAGAATGCTGTGGCACTGACAGCTGAATTAGTACTCTTCACATCAAGCTCTTTAGAGTCAGAAGTATGATACATCCTTAAACAAGGGAAAGTCTCAAACACTAGTCTTGAAAGGTCCAGAACAAGGGAATTTAAAATCATGACCTGATCAGTATCATAAAAGCTGTGTCAGGTCAGAGAGTTGCTTCAGGGAGCAAACATTCATCTGAAACTAAGGCCAGCTACATTCACCATTTGTTTCTGCCCAGGAGGCAATGAGCAAACCATCGGCTTCCTCCCTATCTCTGTTTCCCTGCGTATCAGGTGAGAACAGCTACCTCCAAAGTTAGTTGAAACTGCTTGCAGAACAGCAAGGAAGTGAGTTGTCCGTAGATTCATGTCGATAATCAGAGGTCCTGGATCCAAACTGATGTGATTTTTGAGTATACATCAGGAAATGCATCAGCCACCACATGCTTCCCGAAATATAAAAGGTGGTGAGAAGTGGGCGGTCCGATTAGCAATGCCTACTTGCAATCTACTCTGCTATGGAGGAAAAGATTCCTACTGAGGAGCAGATTTTAGGGAAAGAGAGTACTGTTTTCTAGGCTCCCTCCTGACCACTCCCTGTGGGAGGACCTGGTTACAGAACGGCTGAAGAAGGAAGTGTTTCAGGTGCAATGCTTGGTGTGCACCAAAGCTAAAGGAAGAAGGATGTTCATCTTCAGACATCACTGTAAAGAGGCACAAAGTACAGCAACGTATTTGCTTTTTGAGACCCAATACTGCTCCCTGACTGCACCATGTTCAAGTAAGGGCTGACAGTAAGAAGACATATTCACCCTTTCTGCCCAGTTCCAGTTCTCCAAGTCTGCACAGCTGCTTCAACTGTGAAAACATTTTTCTAGAGCTATACCAGCTCACTACAAAATGTTGTCATCTGATCTGAACAATCACTAGATGTCTGATGTGCTGCAAATACAAAATAATACCCAGCCTAAAGGGGAGCCCTAGGACACTACAAGAGATATTAGCCAAAATCTGATCTCGGTATCAATAATACAATTTGTCCTTGAAGGCAGAGTTCACAAACACTCTTCAAAGCAGGTTTGTCAAATACAGAGATTTGATTCATGATGGACATCAAGGCCATCCCAACAGCCAAATATCTCCTGCTGAATACTGAGTTCAGTATGGATGCAAGCAGCAGTACCTGTATGACAAATATTTGGCAGGTACAGAAGGCCACACTGCATGCTCATAGCCAGATGCCCATTTCTCTTTGGATGTAGATGAGATCCATCCCTCTCGTGCAAGTGTTCTGTAGTTCAGAAGTGTTCCCAAGTCTTGCTGAAATCTTATTCTCATCCACGTTGTAAAACCACTGTCCACATCCCTCCCTGGCTGCGAGCAGCACACCAGGAGGTTTTCAGCAGCACAGGAGCACAGACATTCTGGTTTTAATTTTCTTCCTGAGGAGCTTACACATCACATCCAGGGCTTTTCTCCTTCCTTTCACTGTAACACAGGTACTGAAGCAGACCGTGACATGCATCCCTCTCTAGCATATCCTAGAAGCCACACATGTATCCTGTCAAGTTTGTCATCTTCGTGTCATTCCTCATATACTTCCTCAGAGTACTAGGAAACACCTCTGACCCTCCAGCAACCTGGTGTTCTTTCCCACCAATGCCTCAAAACAGGGAGTTAGGGTAGAAAGCCGCATCTAGAACACGTGTGCAAAGAGAGAATGGAGTGAGTGCTAAAAGGGCCCATTAATGATATTGCAAGGAGCAAGCGTAAACCAGAAGACCCTGTATGAATATGGGAATGATCTGACAGCTTGCTCCAGGGTTGTCCTCTGGAGCAGTCCTCCCAAGCCACATGGATGTGTCCTCTAATCAGGAATGGGATGGAGAGAGTGAATGGGAGAGCTCACATGGTGAGGACACAGGCTACGAAACAACCTGAGAAAAGCTATCTTAACAGCTTAAATTAAACATGTGTAGCTCTTGAGGAAGTAAAGAGGAGGTTCCCTTCCACACAAGCACCTCCTCTGCATGGTACTTGTACGGCTTGCCTGTGATCTTGCTGCAAGCATGAGTCAGAAGAGTGGTCCTTGGTAACCTAATTCTTCCCTTAGGGTGCAACTTAGGGCTTCCATTTTCCCAGAGCTCCAAATGCCATGAAGATCAAAGGAAATGCTGTTGTTGAGATGTTTTTTTACAGACTGTTCCTTGAAAATATTTTTTTTTAATTTCAGAGGAGAATCTCCTCATCTTAAGCAATTTCCATCTGTCTGCAAAGCAACTTCCGGCAGTGAGATGCAAAGTGTAAGGTAGAATCTATTCTGCAGTGGCCTCAATGACAACAGGGTTTATCTTGACTCTATTCAATCTGGGGAGATATAAACGGCCTTACTCTTTTCTATAGAACTTGTCCTAGACCCAGTCAGCTAGACTCAAAACCAGGACTCTCTTTACTGTTGGTGTATGGGGTGGGTTAGAGAAAAATAAAAAACAGATGAGGAGGGTTTTTTCTTTTTGTTTGTTTGTTTTCTTACCTTGGTTTTGGGCTCTGTAAAACCATATGTTCTTCTGTACGTGTCTGGCTTGTACATGTGCTCTGCTAATACTGGAAATGAGACTGACTAATTGTCACTCACAAGAATGAGGGGGAACCACAAAGATGTTTGTGCTGCAAACATCTCAGTGCAGTGTCACCAAACCCATGGACTTCTCTTTCCCTGATCCTACACAGCTATCGTAAGGATCACTCAGTGAAAGGAATACATTAGCTGAAAATAGGCAAAAGAAGATACTTCTTTACACCATGAATAACTGTGAACTTCTGGACTTTCTGTCCCAGGAGACAATGGAGACAGCTGGTGTCAGCAGGGTCAAAAGGTACCTGAAAAATCCACGGGCGAGAGGGGTCTGTTATGGGAGGGGACAGGCAGGGATGCACCACTGCCACACACAGTCTCCCACAATGGCATCTCCTGCTCACACTGCAGGACAGCAAGGGCTGGTTTAAGGGCCTATCTCTGGCCCAGAGCAACATCTGTGGGACAGGATATTTGAAATCAGAACATAAACCTAGCAAACCTGTGGGACATCAAATGAGGCAGGAAAGGGATAAAGAATTGCTGTCTATAATTTGTCACATATTACAGAGCAAGCGCCTGGACGAGATGGACTGAACCAGCTTTTGGGGTGACTCTTTCTTCTCCTGGCTCTAGAGGGAGCTTCAGAATGTGAATAAACTGACTGCGTATGAACCTCTAAAGAGGGCTGAAATTAGGTGAGATGCATCTCTATCTGAAGTTCAAGGTAACAGTTTTTAACTTTTCCTAGACTTCTTTCGGCCCTTGTGTCTCTGTCATGTTTCTATTGTGCCAGATGGGAGGGTTAGTCAATGTAATGACAGCAGCTTTTGAGGTTCCTAGGCAGTCTCAGCCAGGATTTGACACAGCAGTCAAGGTTTCAGAGACACTGACTTCTTGAAAGTTTCAGAAAAATAAGCAGGTTTTGTAGGTGAGAAGAGTCCAGACTCTTTTCTTTCAAGAGAAATGTTGCCTTGTGAACTCAGCCATCAAGAAGTCCACTAGAAAAGAGGCAGAAGAAACCAGGTTACCTAATTTCTACTTTTTACCAGCCTATTAGGTTTCTCCATAGTTCTGGAAATATGTTAACAATTCTCTGTTTTCTATAGCCCTGGAGGGAACGGGTAGCCAGACTTGCTCATTGTGGTGCTGCTGCTGCCACTGCTAAGGTGGTGAACAGAGAAAAGTCCTCCAGCAGCACCGGTCTCAGCAGAACCCGCGTATGGCTGCACTGGGTTATGTCAGCTATGCCACAGCCAAGGCTGGAGACTTATGGGCTGAGTGGGGAGCTGCTTCTTAGTGCGTCAGAGACAGAGTCTTATGCCACACAGCCTGCACTGAAACATGTAATTAAAGCTGACAAATGGCAGCATAAGATGGGCTGTTTAAATACATTGCAGAAATCCGTTCTCCACGTCCAAATAAATACTTGATCTCTGCAAACACTGCTAACAGTGTTTTGACAAGGCAATTTAGGATGGTATTTTTGTTACGTGAATGCTTGCTCACAAAGCAGGCACAGTCGGTGCGCTTGACTAATTTTCTGCTTAAATGGAACTAACGAGGTGTTCTCATCCCACGGGCTTTCCTGTTCCCCACACCCTGCTCTGCTCTTTGCAGCTTTCTTCAAACCCAGCTGAAGTCCCGCATAAACCAGTGACCAGAGGCCAGAGCAGCCTGTCTCATTCTGGAATGCTTTCAAAAAATTTATGTGGTTCTACTGGTAAGGTTACTAAAAGCTGATGCAGCCCTTTTTGTTCCAATTTGCTTTCTTTGTTTTAGTTTTGACCTATTCTAGTTTCTACTGATTCTGAATTAATATCTTGCTGTGAAAAGTTAAAATTTGTTTTTGATTCAATTGAAAAAGAAAATAAAAGAAAAGAAGACAGCTTTTAGCTCCAGCATCCAGCAGTTAAGGTTGGAAGTACCAAGCATGGCAGAAATCTCCTGTTAAAAAAGATCATCTATAAGTGTAAATTTACTCACATTTTCTCAGTTATTTGATCAAAACAATGTTAATAAAGGAAGAATGTATTTGAAACTCCAGTTTCAAATGTTACACATTTGCATTCAAGTATTATATTACAGTGGCTGCAAACAGCTTCAGATCAAATATTTCTGCCATATATCCCTTCTGCTGGAGAGACCAGGAGAGTAAAGACCAGTCCTTTCTGCCAAAATCCCTGGAAAGGAAGAGAGCTGAGGCAATAAAACATCCTTCCTTCCCTTTTCTGGTCACCTGCTCCCACAAAATGCCCTCAGGCATTTCAAGAGGATATGGCTAGATGGGAAAGGGTGGAGCAGAGGTACCATTTTTGGCCAGCTCATTGTGAAACACCTGCTGTGCCCCTTCCACCATCAAGCCCAAGTGCTCCACAGGTCACCAACAAAGAGGCAGCAGCAGCAGCAGAGGAGTTGGTTGGAAGAGTTCAGCAGGCAGGATGGTCAGGCCTCCACCAGCTTGTAGAACTGCCCAGTGAAGGTCAGATCTGCCCCACAAGTCTGGAGATCCCTGATAAGCTAAGATTCACTCCAAGCAGGCTCCTGGGACCTACTTGGTGGCTCAGCAGATGTACTTACATCTGGGCAAGCGCACTAATGGCACTAAAAGCCTCTCAGTCCTTGGCAGGTGCTGACAGAAGACACTTTTCTCCCATCCAGCTCCCATTCCCACCTGCTCACCTTTACTGGAGCAGGTCTTTCTGATTATCAGTGGGAGAGAAGACCAGCACTCTCACCAGAGGGATGTTTGTGAGAGTGTCAGCAGGGACAAGAATAGATAGCAAAATTAACAGATAGGAAAAAATAGAACAGATAGCAAAATTCTGTGGTAGAGCCACTCCCTAGGACATAATGTTTATTGTTATAATACACATCTCTTTTCTAAAATCACATTGACATCTGTAGCTCCTCATGTGAAGTCCATACTTTCTGGGCGTGCACCTTATTATAGGGGTGGATTATGGGGAAACATTCTCTTTAAATGGTGAAGGAGCCCAGGGATGATTCCTGTGAGAAACCATCCTCAGCTGAGACCAACACGTCATCTTGAGTGAAGTGCAGATCTTTCAGCGGGCATGAAAGTCTGTGAGGGAATAGTCTAAGAAAAATGAATTGTCTCTTCTGCACCCTAATCAGGTCCTTGTCCACAGACTGAGCATTGCAGGCATTTCTGACAATATTTTGCAGCTGAGTATATTGAAAGAAGAGAACTGGGAAAGGAAGGGGAGCATCCAAAAGTATGTCATCATCTTAAGCTCGTTCTAGACCCTATTTTTTCCTTTTCTTTGTTATTTCACTTTTACCAAAGCTCGCTGTCCTAACAAGGACATATCTGCAGGCACAAATTCTAACGCAGATGCAGTCACATGAAAAAAAAGTGCCCTATTCTATTTGGGAGTGTGAGAAAAGAACTCTCTATCAACTGCAAACCCTTGCCAAGGCAGATGGGCTCCAATTCAAGCATACGCTTGCTAAAACAAAGGGAAGGGCTAAAGCACAGTTTCCTTCAGTGTCAAAGCTCACCTTCCTGTTAACGTGCAGTATGTACAAATTGTAACAGACCAGAACTGCATATTTAGGCATCTTCAAAATGATATTTTCTCTTTTCACATCTGTGACAGGTTGAAATAATTCATCCATGCTATTTATTTTTTCATTCCTGTTCATCTCCTGTAGGTCCACCCCTGAAAAAACATTTGACGTACTATTTCACACCTATTTTAACATAATTGAAAACCAAGCTGCCATTGAAATGAATAATCTCAGCCCTCTCCTCTCCCTGCCTGCTGCTTCTCAGTCTTCACCCTTTTGAAGGTCAGCTCCAGCAACTGTGTGGCTAAGCATCTCACAAATTCAACAGGAAAGCCTCACCACTCAGTGACAGCTAGATAGCTTTCAGATTAGATAGGTCAGGGGAACTCTAGGACAAAATCAGAGCTTCCCTGTCAACAAATGGTCCTGAGAAGTAGGAATCCACCAAATGAGAAAGTAGATGTCCCATCTTCAAGCACAGCTGATCAAAAGAAATGTCCCCAGCACCACAGGCCCTGTGTCAATAAAAACACATGCCACTTTGGTCTACCACTTAGTGCCATCAAAAAAGTGATTTTTCCTGACCCCATCAAAATAATCTTTCTTTGATTAAAACTGGCCCTGGTTCAGCATGGAAGGCAGCACCAGGAGTGGCATTTAGGCTGTTCTCCCCAACACCTTCATCACTTCTTCCCTCTGGCCACATCCGTACGGCACAACTGCCAGGCAACAGCAGGCAGCAAAACAGGGGACCCAAATGATCCTTTCTTTCTGATTATTGATTGCTGGGCAGGCACTTTAGGAAAACAAGAGGGTTGTTTCTCAACCATTGTGGTGCCTATGGTTAAGAAACAGAGTAAAACCACAGGGTGATGACTCCTTTTGCAGCATGCTTTTATGTACTGGGAAGGGGAAGGGATGGGAATTCAGAGCAATGATCTTGCTGTCCCAAAGAACTGGGATTTTAAAAGTATACTGGCCTTGAATGGAGTAGCTGGCTGACTGATAGCTGCACCGGCTCTAGATGTGTAGTGGAGGGAAACTTAAGTCATCGAGCAATTGGCAGCTCCAGACAGAGTAAAGTCAGTTGCTATTTCAGGGAAAGGAAAGGCAACTGTTCCCTGCAGGGAATGTCTGCACTACCTCAGAGCCAGGAATAGGCTGCGATTTTTAAAATTTTTTTTTTCACCCTACACTTCAGGAAAAGCGAACACACAATGTTCATTCGCAGGGGTCGTTTCCTGAACATGATGTGTGCTCACTGTCCCGCAGGTCACTTTCCAGTGTGTCACATCCTTCTGCACAAGGGAGAACAGGAAACGGCAAACTCCCAGTGTGAGGCAAAGCATTCCCATCGCAGCAATTGGTCCACAGGAGCTATAAATTGGTCTCCTCCAGAAACAGATCAAAATTTGTCTTCTGGGCAGGCGGCTGGAAACTGAAGGTAAGTTTGAACCAGTAATTTCTGGAGTCTCTCCGAGTACTGTATTAGGAAAGTGTTTGCAGGTTTTGGACGAATGTATACCTTTATTGTTGGGGAGATTTTTCTCTAAGAACAGGAGTTGGATTTTTTTTTTCCTTTGTGCTGGCATTAATCAGTATCAAAAGATTTGCATCACTACATGGCCTATGCTATATACTGAATGATTGTTCTAATAATTCAGTGAGATAGTCACTGTTATTACCTGGGACAGTTCTCAGCAACTAAATCTTCAGAACTAATTGTTAAGAGGCTACAGGAATTGATACATTTAATGATCATCATATTGATCTGTTGTTAAGTTATTGGTGATATGCTCATCATTCATTTCAGTGCTGGTAACCATTTAGATTAGTGTTAGTCTTTGTGTTTCCAGCTTTATCTCTGATTATAGTGTAAAAATAATAGGACACTGCCTCCAGTTGAGAGAAGCACAATGTACTAAGTGATTGTTCAAATGGCCCAATGACACCAAGAGAGACTGGGGGCATTTTCTGAAATGCATGGGGGGTGTTTTAAAGGATCTGTGTAAGATGGATTAGGACGAGCAAGTAGAAGTGGGAAAGATTGTAGTGAGGATTATTTATGTATACACTTCAGGACAGAAAGACTATTTATGGTACAAAGTTTTCTCCTTCTGAAACACGAGGATTCTGCAGAATGAAGCCCCAAAGATCCTAACTACTTAGTGTAACTTCGTGAGGGACCGGGCACCTCTAGTTCCCACAGCACAGAAGACTTAGAAGTGAAAAGGTGCCTGCAGCAAAGAATAGCTTTGCTTAGTTGGCTTAGTGACAGGGTCTTTCTGCTACAGAGACTCCTTTTGGCCATGAGGGCATTATTGACTGCAAACAGCTTCTCAGCTCTATGGCTGGACCTTGCTAGGTGCCGAGGCAGCATAGCTGTGTGCACAATGCAGTGTTGTGAAGCACGGAAACTCTGCTTCCACCAGGCAATCAGCTACATCACTCCTGTTGACTCCCTTGCCTCAGGTTCCCTGTAAGCAGGGTTAAGGACGGGGCTTTACAAAGGGCTTCCTTTGTAAAGCATTTTGCAGCCCTAGAGCAACCTGACAGTGTTTATTAGAACATTTCTTTCTGCCCTCGAGGCAAAGAACAGAGACAGCAAACAGAGATTGTCTAGCACAGAAACCCTGAAGATTCATATTCTAGAAGGGAAGACTCTCCTGCTATCTTGCCGGGGGAGGTTTTCCAGAGCCAGCAGTTTTCAAGCCTTTTCTATTCACAGGCGTCTGTATTTCTCCAGTTTCCCCATCACCAAGGGAGTGCACACTGAAAATGGGCCTGCTTTTCTGATGTGCTCTTCACAAACCTTTTAAACAAGGTCCGTAGGCCTCCCTGCCACTGTAACTGGGTATCTATGACCACAGGTTGGACTAAGCGCCACAGAACAATGATTCCCATCTTTGTTCATACACTGACACCAGGTTACAATAGCAAAAAAGTGCTGCAGGGCCTTGAATTACTTAAGCTTAAAGAAAGGGAGGATGTTCACAATACCCATCCAAGGCATCAATAAGCTGCTCACCTCCTGTAGGGAAAAGACAGATGTTGATTCCACTCAGCAGCTTCCCTCTGTCCTCCTTTAATGGGAAATAACTCCTAAATAAAAACCTGGGATGGTGGCTTTCACCCCCTTGGAGTCTGACCTTTCTTGTCAGGAAAGATGTCCTTCCATATTGCAGCTCCTCTGAATCCCATCAGGGGGACAACACATTAGTTCTGGCAGCATTACTCCTCTGGGCACTGAGCCACCTAGTCTCAGGGGAATTTCTGTCTCCAGGGTTTGAAGAGACGTTTTTGTGTCTTCACAGAGATAATGGTAACAGCACCTCTGACCCTAGTCCATAGGATATTTTAGTCTTTGCAGGGATTAAGAAAATAATTTTAAGTTTCTCTGTCTGCAAGTTACAATGGAATATGTAATTAAATGTACACATGCATATGGGTCTGTGTGTCTACGTGAGTGTGCATGTGTGTGCAGAAGGAAAACCCTTCTCATAGCTGGGTGAAGCAACAAAAATTTGGCTGGATGCCATCCCTGAAATGGTGGTCCAGGATGAGCGTGTCTCATGGGGGTTTTTTGACATAAATCCCAACCCAGACTTTTCTTTTTCTGGACAGAAGCCATGGAGAGGAACAGTGTTGCCTTTCTGCCAACACCAGACCCCACACACCACTTCCACGTGGCCCTGCTGGATCAGAGGCGGAGGCTGCGTGGCCAAATCGCTCACCTTCACAAGGCAGCTCGTAAACTCAACAAGCTCCGCAAAAGGTCCCTGATTGCCAATGTCAGCGGGAGCACCCTGACAGCTGCAGGAGCAGTCACAGCCATCCTGGGGCTGTCCCTGAGCCCGGCAACGCTGGGAGCCTCTCTCCTGGCATCAGCTGTGGGTCTGGGCCTGGCCACGGCTGGGGGGGCCGTCAGCATCACTTCCGACCTCTCCTTAGTGCTCTGCAATTCCCGAGAGGTGAGGAAGGTGCAGGAAATTGCAATGACTTGTCGGAAACAGATGAGGGAAATACTCGGCTGCCTGGAGTTCCTTCGCAGGGGGCAGGGCCCAGGCGACCCTACACTGCGCCAGTCAGAGAAGAGGGCATCCATCTCGCTCTACAACTCCGTCTGTTTCATGGTGTTCTGTGGCTCCCACAGCTTCCTCGTGCCAGAATACACAAAGGAGGTCACAAAAGTAAGCCAGGCTGTGCTGAAGGCCAAAATCCAGAAGCTGGCTGACAACCTCGAGACCTGCACCAGGGCAATGGATGAAGTCTGTGATCTTCTTGAGTCCAGAACAGAGCTTTCCCCATCTACGAGGAGACTCAGCTTGGGTGCTAAAACCACTGCCGAGATCCTGAGACCATCCAGCTGAAACTGTGTTTGGCCCATATTAAAACTGGGTTTGGAGACATCACATTATTAACTGTGACCATTAGCACTGCTACCTGTTGTTTTACAATTCACGGTGCTGATGCCGTGAGGCGGACGTTCCACAGACCCGTGTTTCCACAGCCATCTCCACTGCTCTGCTTCCCCAAGGCAGCAAAAAGAAGTTGGTCAGGAGGCTGATGAAATACCTGATGCTGACTGAAGCTGGTTTGTAAACAACTTACAAATCTGTGTGTGGTACAAGGGCTGGAGTACCCTAAAAAAGCCAGCAGCTGCCAACTTCCAGTAGAGTACAGTCCCATTACCAAGGTACATCTGGAAAGGCTGTAGAAAGAAGCAGCTCCAGACATGAGAGACTGTATGGATAGTTCACCATCCCAGGGTGAAACAGCAGGGCCAGAACTTATCCCTTTTGAAGAAACCTCTCCAGACTGAGAACTGTGATATTTGCATTCTATTTATTTACATAGAATGATTTTAAGGTTATGATACTGTATTTAAGAGTGTATATATATTTTTTTTTAAAGGAGGCCTCTGTTCCAAAGGAAAGCAGTTGTTTTTTAGAGTAAAAGCAAGTCTGTGGCATGTGAGAGCAAGTTACCTGTTATTTTGCTGTGAGGGAGGGCAGGTCGCTGTAGGAAAAGGAAAGCATGACCTGAATGCTGCTAGTTATAAAATAGGTGAAACACAGTCAGACAGTGACAGTAGATCTTAGGAGCCAAAACAGAGAGAAGAAGAGTGACCCTGGGACCGGAGTCTGCCTCAGGGCATTGGTGGAAGGAAGCAGTTATATCTCTTGCAGCAGGAAGGGAAGTGTAGGTTGGTGTTACTGGTCTAAGCTGGAGCCCCGCTGTGATGGGAGCACACCTGAGAGGCGGAGGTGCCACTCTCCATGCAGTCAAGCAGCCTGTGAGACCCACAGTGGATCATCTGTGAGATGGGAGGCAGCACTCATGGAGAGCTACACGTACTCCTAGCAATGCTTCCCAGGGAAGGCTTCATACTAGTGAAATGTCTGAGGGTACTAATATTCAAGAGAGGAGTAGGACGATTCAGTGGCAGAGCCCCCACAAAGCAGGAGCAAGGTCTGGGATCCTGTTTTAAGTGACTGTTCTGCTAAATATGCCCTTTGTGATTTTTGACCCATCAGTACCTCAGTTCCCTGTCTAAAAATGGGGATAGTAGCACTTCCCTACCTCACAAGGATGTTTCTGGGACAAACACTGAAAAGTGCTCAAGTATGGTGATGATGGGGATCATGTCAGTATCTGAAAGAGGTACAAGGAAGAGACCCTGAAACTAGCTTGAAGCAGCTAGAAGAGTTAATGCAGAGGTGACTCCCTCCACAAGCATGCCCCAGTGGATAAGGGAAGTGGATAAGGGAAACTTCCCTGTGCAGGCACAAATCCAAATGATGAGAAAAACCTGCTCTGTAATTCTGTAACACCGACTAAATTCTTAGGAGGGGCAACAGTCCATGTCACACAGCTTGAATCCATGTCCTTTTTGTCTCTTCTCATGATATCAGGATTTGTTTTAATATGTTGTCGGAAGAATTTTATTCTGGTTCCTCAGAGCGTGACTCAAATGCTTGTGATACCCATGCCTGTTTGCCAGAAATGAACAAGTACACTGCTGATTTGAATAAATGAATATGAAGCACTTTTGTGTCAGTCTCTCTGCACACCTGGATGTGACGTGCTGTACACATTGTCCATCTCGTCTCATTATGCATCCCTTATGAAATAGCTGACATTATATCTGCACTAAAATTCATCTGCCGGGGATGCTCTCACCCTGCCCCTGCAAAGGAAGACTGGGCTGTAACATGCAATAAAGCTAGGAGCATATTTGTTTAAAAGCTAAGTTTGAAAGCCCTGGAGTGAAAATTTTTAAATCCAGTATAATCTGCAGTGTCCTGTGTTGAAAAGCACAAAAAAGGAATTACTATTTAGAAGCGTGTATTTATTTTATCATGCATGAATGCTCCCAACAGCAGTTTAGGACAGGAGAAAACTTTCATTCAAATACATCAGTTGACAATAGAGAATTACACAAACTGGAATTACACCAGAATAGAATTGCTCCACCCTGCTCCCCACTAAAACAGCACCATATTATACGGGCAATGAGTTCAACAAAGAATCACAAGCAGTGGCTTCCTGTCACATCCCCGACTCCATTTCCTGAGGCATCCCAGTGACCCTTACGAGGTTCATGTCTACGTGCTGGCCAGGCTTAACCTTTAGCACTAATGATGTATAGCAAGCCCATGGCTCAGACTGCTGTAATTTTTGAAACATATGGTCACAACCAGCATCTACACAGGGTGATTTTGGGGTTTTTTTTGTTTTAATTTATCATTGCTCCTGAGCGCAGTGGGATGCAGCAGTTTCATTTTTACTCCTGCCCATGAATTGTTTCAGGTTTCCTCTTCTTTCCCTGTCACGCAGAGAGTTTGTTCGTATTTCCTCTCACTTTCCTCATTGTTCTGGGAGCAGAGGAAACGCCACGCTTGGAATCCAGTTACAGATGCTGAAGTACATCAGCATTTCCACTGAGAGCGTGCCTAGACAGCCTTCCCAGAGAGAGGGAAGTCTGCTCAGAAATGCAGTCGTGAGTTCCATTTTGGAGCCAGCTCTGCTGTCCTTTTCAAGCCCGAACATCTAACCCTGACATATTGTATATATTAGCCTTCTTTTCCCTGAAACAAAGGAAGTTCACCTAGCTACAAGGTTAACCTGCTACAATCAGCATCGGGACTACAGATTAGAGATGTTACACCCAGACCAGATGGAAACCAATGACTCAGGAACTTCCATTATGATGATATTTTGATGCTGCACTCCCTGGATGGTCATTAAACGCATATCCATTTTCACCTCTCATCAAACACTTGCTGGCCTGCATCACGACAGCAGCAATTGAGAGAGCTGGGAGAGTGTTTGGCACCTGTTCTCATCCTGTACTCTCTCATTTCATGGTGTGAGTTGCCACAGTTCAGTTTATTTCATGTTTCTGGCACTTCAAAAATTCACAATAGCAATTACCATAAACAAGAAAACAACGTGGGACGATGACAGCTCTTTCTTCCCATCGCTAGTGCTTCAAAATGTTTCACACCAGCACTTCCGAAGCAGTTAATTTGTTCTTTATATGCATTATGTATGTAAGTTCGTACATATTCTTGTCTTTTCGTGCCTGGCCAGCTCATTCTGCCTGTTCTTTCCCAGCTGTAGAAGGTATGAACTGGGAACCGCAGCAGTGCAGTGCTGAGCTGAGCTGCAGGCCTGAGGCTTAGCCGCTCGGGGTTACCGCCGGGCGGGCAGGTGGGCAAGGTTCCCACAGCCAGTTCAGGGTGCCCTTGCCCCAGGACAGGCGGCTGTAGATCCGCAACTCCCCCTTCCCTGGGCACCTCTCGGAGCTGAGGGAAAACCCACCCGCTCCGCTTGGCTCTTTCTCCGGAACTACAAATCCCATCGCACCGCGAGGAGGACTACAGCTCCCAGAGTGCTCTGCGCTGCAGCAGGAGGGGACGGGCCAAGATGGCGGCAGGAGAAGAGGAAGGCTTGGTGGCGGGACCGGAGAAGGAGCCGGCGGTGGAGGAGCCACGGACCTTCAAGGACTTGGTGAGGCTGGGCCAGAGCCGCTTCTGCCCCCGGTGCTCGCTGCCCTGTCCCGCAGATTAGGTCGGAGGAGCTCCTCGCCAGCGCCGTGTGCGCGCGGGGCAGACACGTGCGGCGCTCCGCGGGCGGCGGTGCCGGGCCCGGGCAGGAGCTGTGGGCACTCGGGCGCTGCCCCGCTGGGCTTGGCATTGCTGCTGCCCTCGCCGCTCCGCAGCCGGCCGCCGCTATCTTCAGTGGTGTTAACTTGCCATGGCGTTTTTTGTTTTCCATGGTCGTGGGACACCCCCTGAGGTGAAGAGACAGCTGTGTGCGGGGAGGGAAGTTCCTTGTGTAAACTAGGGTAAAACTGACCATATTCTTCCTGATAACAGTCATCTCTAACAGATGATTTCGAACAAATCCGATGAAGTTACTGATGGAAGTGGGGATCACTGTGAGCAGCCTGCCCTTTCAAAGAGTTGCAGTGGGGGCCTGGTGGGGTTTGTCTCTGGTAGAGACAAGTTGGCTCTGATGAAGCATGCATTTAATTTAACTCTGTGATTTAATTTAGGTCTTTGTGGTGATGTCTTTTTCCCTTTTCTCTTGTCACTAATGTCCAGGGAGTGACAGATGTCCTGTGTGAAGCTTGTGACCAGTTAGGATGGAAGGTGCCAACGAAGATCCAAATTGAGGCTATTCCAGTGGCTCTCCAAGGTGAGTAGTGGGCTTCTTTGAACTGGGGACTGCTCCAGGAGCTCTATGTGAATGAATTTTGCTGAGTGAGAAGGATCAGGGATGAGAACGTTTCAGCTTCTTCATTGTTGAGGATCTCTGTCTAGACGTAGTTTTTGTGTTCATTCTGAGTCCTTCCCAGGTGGAGCTTGGAATATACTAGTTCATCCTGTAACACTGCTTGCAATCACAAATTTTCAAATGGGTGCGAACGCTGTTCCTTGAGTGTTCACTCCTGTTGTGTAGTTCTGACACTCCCTGTTAAATAGAATTCTATAGAATTCTTATGAATCATTTGAACTGCTAGTCCACATTGATCATTTTCTTCCCGACATACCCAAGGATACACAGGAAGCTTCCAACAGATTTTGGACTGTGCTGCTTCTGATAGAGACCTACAGAGTGTGTGTGTGTGTGCCTGAAAGTGAAGATGCCTTGACTGATTCCGTAGTGTGTATAATCTGCTTTGCTGTGAGCAGGCAGCTCTTTGAAATTAGATTTCTGAAGTGAGTAATAACCAAACTACAGTGACTTTCTGTAAGCATTCTGGAATTACAAAAAAATAAATTACTGAATTCAGCAGACATTTCTGCCTCTAGAACTGTTTCTTTTTTTTAAACAAAACCCCCCAAAACACTGTCACGGAAGAAAAGAACAGTGTAGTGACAGAATGGGAACAAAACTTCAGTATCTACTCTGCCCTAATCTTTAACTTTTGTCAGACTCTTTTACTACACATATAAGATTCTTTTGGGGGAAAAAAGACACCAAACACAAAGATAAGACTGCATTCCTGAGAAATTGTTTCCCGTGTAAGGCCTATTGACAGCATGTTCTTCTCAGCTGTATGAGCTTAGGATGTCATAATGGATTCTACTGATGGAGTTCCACCTTGTTGCCTGCATTTTTTTTGGGCAAACCTACTGCAAACTGGTTTAGATTACTCTGCTAATCAATGGCACAATTGTGGCTTGTGAAATGTGAGTTTGGTAGTGCTGTTGTCCTGTAGTTTGTGTGACTGAAGTTCAAACACTGCAGTCTGTTTCCTTGTAAGCCTGCAAACAGACAACATTTGGACTAGAATACTGAGGTAGAGTCAGTAAACTGATGTCAGATTTGAGACATAGTAAAATAAAGCTTATTTTGAACCTGAAGTTTGTATGAAGCCCTGTATATTAACAGAATTTTAACTAGAAAACTGAATATTGAGACTGTAATCATTGTATAAATAAAATCACAGTCTAAAAACACTTCAGAGAGATTCTGAAGTTCTTTGGTTTGGCCCTTTGTTCTTTTATTACCTGTGTGTCTGCCTTTTTTTCTGTCCTTAGGGAATTCTTGTGTTTTGTCGCACAGTGCTTTAAAGTCTTCTTTCTCTGTTCTAAATGTATAACAGTTTTTGCCCCCCTTGCTCCTCCTCGCAGGCAGAGACGTCATTGGACTGGCAGAAACTGGCTCTGGAAAAACAGGAGCCTTTGCTTTGCCAATTCTTCAAGCACTGCTGGAAACACCTCAGCGATTATTTGCTCTTGTCCTCACACCAACGAGGGAGCTGGCCTTTCAAATCTCAGAGCAGTTTGAAGCTCTCGGGTCCTCCATCGGTGTTCAAAGTAGTAAGTAACTTTTATGGTATTGGACCAGTTTTTCTGAACACCTGTTTGTCAGCTTGAGATTGCAAAGATAAAAATAGAGGATTTATATGAGGGGTTGAACAAAATGTGAGAAAAGCTTATGGTGCTGGAAGACACAGATCTGGTATCAGGTTTGAGAAAAAAAGACTGTATGGTCTTTCCTCATGGAGTGGTCTGCAGCTCTTCTGCATTTTATGTGTAAACAGTTAAAGGTGGAAGTAGAAGAGAATGTTTTCAGTAGTGGGTTTGTGTCCAGTGAAATTGCATAGAGCTCCCTGCTATAGTGATGCAGTTTAATCTTCCCTTCAGACTGTCTGTAGTGATTCTTTAGATAATCTCTCAGAAAAAGCTTTGTGGGTATTTTTAGACTTCCTAGGTCTTTGCAGCCGAGTTAAATTGCAAGGAATAGATTCTGCCTGTAGCTCTTCAGCTGTGAAAGTAAAATACTTGTGGCCAGTAAGGAATTAATCGTATGGCTTAAGAAGCCTAGGAAGGTCAGCTACGCTAAAAGAAAGTGAATTCTCATAAAAATAAGTAGCTTTTCATTTGTACAGAATTGCTGTGGGTGGTGGGCAGTAGGAGTAAACACCATAGTGCCAGGGGAGGGCTGGTGCTACACTGAGGGATTCACTCCACTCTGTTTGTCCTGCAGCGGTTATTGTGGGTGGCATTGACACGATGTCTCAGTCTCTGGCCTTAGCCAAGAAACCACATGTTATAATTGGTAAGTTGGTGTGCTGGGGATATGGAGTGTGAATATTATCAAACTGCAGTTAACCAAAGAAAGGAGAGTACATCCATCATTTGTTTTTGTCCCAAGCTCTGAGTACTGGCATGTTAATGTTTCTAAAGTATCCACCAGTATCTTGGTTGCTGCAAGCTCATTCCAAAGCATTCCTGCTAGACCTAGAGTGCTTTTGGCTTGTTTTTTCATTCTCCTCAAGTATTTAAAATACTGGTCTCATCCTTCACAGTACAACTTGTCTGCGGTCTTTTTTGTGTCATGTTTTCTTAGGACTTTTTTCAGAGTCTGACTTCGTTAGTCTTATTTCAAAACACTCTCTGAAGATATCCTATTAAACAGTTATTCCCACAAAGCAGTCTCTACTTTCTTGGGCAAAGAATCCCTTTTCTGTAGTGGACAACTGTCTTGCCTGTTTGGATCTTTTCCTTTGCTTTCATTCTGAATTTGCTTTCGTGATGCTGTTGGTAGCAACCCCTGGCCGTCTAGTTGATCATCTGGAGAACACAAAGGGCTTCAACTTACGAGCTCTGAAGTTCCTGGTGATGGATGAGGCTGACCGGATTCTTAACATGGATTTCGAGACAGAGGTAGGAATCTGCTAAAAGAAGAGTTTGGAACACCAGATGAATCCCTTTAAAATACCTTTGTACGGTCACATAGTGAACACTGAGTTGTTCTGTAGAAATTAGTAGCAAATTGTAACTAAGATTTAATAATTACACAAAAGTCTGTGGTGGGATTAGAACATAGCAGAGTTCTGCAGAGCACTGCCAAGACAGTAGGAGGCACTTTGTCTCTGAAATCCACTAGTTTCTCTGGAGTGCCTGATGTGGAATGTAGTTAGTGTAGAAAACAAACACACACACTTTGCTGCAGAAACATTGCCTGGTATTTGCACTGCTGTTGGACTTTTGAAGTTCACACTGCCTAATTGTCAACAAGATATCAGCCTACACCTTCCCCTTAGAAGAGAAAAAGTTTGTTCCTACTATATGTTTACACATGCATTACTCTTCATGTGGATAGTCATTATATTTGTGGAAGGCTTGTGTCTTGCTTGCTTGTAGTATTTAGTATTTCCATTTCCTTATTTTTTTACAGGTGGATAAGATATTAAAAGTGATTCCTCGAGACAGGAAGACATTCCTGTTTTCTGCCACCATGACCAAGAAGGTGGGAACAGACTAATCTGCTTTAGTTCTCCTTCCATCAGGCTATCCTCTTGACTAGACTGTGTTAATACAGGTTTCTGACAAGATCTCTGTCCTACTAAATTTCATTGATCTTACCAGGTTCAAAAACTCCAGCGTGCTGCTCTGAAGAATCCTGTTAAATGTGCTGTTTCTTCCAAGTATCAGACAGTGGAAAAACTACAGCAGTACTACATTTTCATCCCCTCCAAATTCAAGGTAATGGCACTTCTGTTTCTCCTCTCTTATTGTGGCTTTCCTTGTTCCCACATTTTTCCAATATCTTGTCGTCTTCTGAGGCCTAGACTTACTCTTTAATATTGCACATGTGATTATCTCTGGGGTTTTTTTTAATTCTCTCCTTTTCTTTACAGGACAGCTACCTGGTTTATATCTTGAATGAACTGGCTGGTAACTCTTTCATGATATTCTGTAGCACATGTAACAATACTCAGAGGACTGCTCTACTGCTTCGCAACCTGGGATTCACTGCCATTCCCCTCCATGGGCAGATGAGTCAGGTATGGGCATGACCCCACAGAATGGAGTAGACAGGAGGCCTGGGGCTTGGGAAATGGGCTGCACCCTACTGAGTCAAAGCTACCTTGTACCTTGCAGGAGGAGTATTTCACAGCTAGTGGACTGGACTGATTCACAGAAATTTAACTAATGTGAATGCTACCCCTGATTTTGTAATATGTAAAAAAGAGATTAGAGAAGTGAGATTTTTGAGTAGTTTCTTCCCCAGTTCTTTTGTGCCAGTATTTCAACAAGAGCATATTAACTAGAGACTAGAATGAGTGTTATTCTCTCATTCCCTTTTTGTCCTTTTCCAGAATAAACGTTTGGGCTCTCTAAACAAGTTCAAGGCAAAGGCACGTTCTATTCTGCTGGCTACTGATGTTGCAAGCAGAGGTCTGGACATCCCACATGTGGATGTGGTGATAAACTTTGATATTCCTACGCACTCTAAGGTAAGCTTGTCTGTGTGCCAGCTGAGAGCTGCTGGTCACCCCGGGCAGATAGACAAAGGTGGACAAAGGAACAGAGACGTGTTTTCTCTGTTCTGCTGACTGAAAGCCGAATTTGTGATTCTGTACATTGGAAGGTGTAGTTCAGCTTCCACAACTGAGTTGGTATCTCTGTTTGTTTGGGCTCATGGCCTGGGTTGTAGAAGTGACCCTGTAAACGAAGAGGGGAAGTGAGGAATGCTTTGTGTCTTTGCATTTCTGCTCAGACTGTATGTTTTGCCATATGACATTAAAGGGCTTTGAAAACGGTTTTAACATGTTACTAGTTTCATGTAGTCATCTCTGTGCCTGTGATCCAGGTCTGCCTTCACATTTTAAACTGTGTTTTAAAAAAAAGAAAAAAAAAATTAAATTCTCATTATGACATTCAGTGAACATTTTGTTAAGAAAGGTGTCCTTAATATGTTTCACCTTCATATCACAAAAGTACAGCAAAAGGAAAAGAAAGTGAGTTACCAACTCTCTTTTGGAAAGTATGGGATTATCTCAGGGATGTGACTGTTTCCCAGCTTAGTTCCAGAAAGCATGCCATTAACATGCACTTCAGGAATTGCTATTGTTGCTTACAATGATTAAAGATACTGTGCCTTGCAAACAGAAGAAAGTATGGTAGGTCTTTTGAAGACACTCCTGTAAAAGGACAAAAGTAAAGAAAAAAAATGGTGGGGGCAGCAGCTTGAATGGCGTTATTATGGTCTTTCTGCTCTTCTCTCTCATCTAACCCATAGAACGCATCCTTTCTTACGATCCTCTCTCTGCAGATCCTGTATGGAGAAAGGAGTATTTTAATTTCCATAATGTAGTATAAAACCTGGAAAACAGCTTAGAACCATATTGGCAAAAGATGCTCGATAGATCAGACTCTTCCAAATTATTCTCAATCATCCTCTCTTTCACCATGCTTACCAAGTTTAAATCTGTTTGTCAGAGAGTTTCTCTGGAAGTTGTACTATGCAGAGCACTAGATCCCAAGACTGAAAATGCAGGCATGGGCTCGCTGTGAATATTAGCTTTCCAAGGAAGTGATAGTGAAGTCTTGGCAAAGGTCATGTATTGCAACTTTGGTCCTGCAGTCTGGAATAATTGAAGTTGGTCTTCTCATTTATAAAGAGAATTCAAATGTTAAAACCGAAGTTATGCCTCCACTTATGCCTCTTCTCAAAATCTGATGCTGCACACCCTCCTGAACATTTAATCCTGGCTGTATGTTCTCAACATTTTCTTGTTCTTTCCTGAAGAGAAAATATATAGCCTGATCTGCCGTAAGATCTGTTCTGTGTTTGGTGAACATATATTATTGCTTATCAAGAAAATTCTTTCCAGGATTACATTCATCGTGTTGGGAGAACAGCTCGAGCTGGGAGATCTGGCAAATCTATCACCTTTGTCACACAGTAAGTGATAAAATTTAACAGACTTATTCTTTCCAGCTGTGTTTCAGAGCAGAAAATATCTGACCTTATCCTGGGTGAGAATAAAATACTACTTTTCATTTTGAAGTTCCAGGTGGTTTTATTTAGTTAAAGGGGAGAGAATTCAAAGCGCCAGGTGGGGAGGGAGAAGTCTAGATAAGTTCTAGAAGCAGGCATGTATTGAGCAGAACTGTTTATAACTGGACTCTACAATATATTTATATAGTTTTAAAATACATAATGCAGGTTCAGTAACTGTGGGGGTGTTTTATAAACACTGAAGTATTTGTCTAAAAAGAAAATCTTTGCCAAATGCTTCTGAACGGAGATGAGCTGAAAAAAATCAGAGAAGCCATGCCAAACGGCATCATTTGAGCTGCTTGTGAGAGCATCAGCACAAACTTGACGGTATCTGTGGGCTGGAGATAAGGGGTGAAGTCTGTGAGTGGTGACAGCTGAGGCCCTCTCAGGAGGGCTGATTGAAGCTGGTGTCTTGTCTTTTCTCAGGTATGATGTAGAGCTGTTCCAGCGCATTGAACACCTGATTGGCAAGAAGCTGCCAGCATTCCCCATGCAAGAGGAAGAAGTTATGATGCTGACAGAGCGTGTGGCTGAGGCCCAGAGATTTGCTCGAATGGTGGGTGGCTTTTTGACCCTGTCCTCGCTGTTGTAGTCTGAATTTCTTCAGGTGCCAGAACTCTGGGTCAATCTGTTGATTGCATTGCAGGAGCTGCGGGAGCAGGGAGAGAAGAAGCGATCTCGGAATGATGATGATGATGACACAGAAGAAGCTATTGGTGTCAGGAATAAGGTGGCAGGAGGGAAAAAGAAGAAAAGGAAAGCCTTCTAGTTTGGTATTTGAACAGACTTTTTTATTTTTCTCTTTATGGCTGTCTGAGCTATCAAAAACAGTCTACCAAGCTGTCTCCAGTGGATTTTTTTTCAGAACTACATATAAAATATGATGGTCCGTGAGGAAAAAACCTACTTTTCTTCTTCACCAGCTACAGACTGAGCTTGGCCCATTTTGGTACCATGGTACCAGTTTTCCTTTCAGGGTTACCATCAGACACCATCACCTCTGGACCTGGAAGCAGCTGTGGTGTGACTCTGCTCATTCACAAAGTGCAGTGTGAATTAAGGTTTTGCACTGCTGCAGCCTGTCCCACTATCCAATCTCACTGCGTGCATCTGGAGTCAGATCTGTCGGAAAAAAGAGAGGAAAAAGTTAAAAAGAAGTGACTGAGTTTTCACAGCACAGCTGTGATGCCCTTGCCTTGGTGAAGGGATGTGTTACATTAAGAACTCAAAATATATTTTGCTTAATTTTAAAGCTACCTGGTTTTTCTTGTCTTGTCACTGACCTGCTCTGTTCACTTTCTGTATCAGCTCTGCCAGAAGGTTTTCTTCTTGGGTCAATCTTAGCAATTCAGATGTGACATCACTACCTTAGATTTGTCAGCTGAAGAGTGTCCAGCACAGAGAGAACGAGTTTCAGCAGGATGAAGCTATTCACTGCCTGGAATTCAATCCAATATCTGGTAATGATTGACACCATCAAGGATAGGTCTGGGTTTTGGGTGGGGTTTTTGTGGCCGATTCGTGTAGTACTTATGGATGACACAAGAGGGGGGTATTTACGTGGGAAAGCAGCTCACAAGCTGGGAGGTGCAGAAAAACAGGTATCCTGGAAAGCTCTTTGTTTCCCTAGGCAGGGAACTTTGTTACTCTTAGGCAGAGTTCCATGCCAGATAATTAGACTTTTGCAAGAGTGAGATAAATGTACTTCGTATCAAACCAGAAGGTTACTGCTAGTTCTCATTGACAATAAAAATTTTCACACTGGATATTCCTGCTGGTGGGCAGAGAAGAGTAGGAAGCGCCTCCATATGAAAATTTATGCAACACAAGAACATTTAATGCCCGTTAGAACCATTCATAAACTGGATTTTGTGCTTCATGAAAAACAATGTTCAAAAGCGTAAATGGAAAGTAGAAACTATTGCAGTAGTGAAGATGAGCACAGTGGTTATTTCACACTGTCAGCAGAAATCTAGTAGACACATGTATGCTAGTCAGAATGCTTTTACACTTTTGTTAGGGGCAGCACATTTTGCACAGAAATGCCAGAAAACCTAGGTCTGTTTTTTTCATGAGGAACAGACATACTCTTTGGAGCAAAAAGAGTGCCAGTGTTCTCATTCTTTATTTATGTTGTAGCAGTTTACTTAAATCTCCCAAATATCTTCAAGTCTGATAGCTCTAAAATGGTCTTAAGTCAGTGGCAGATAGTAAGTGTACAAGTCTTGGGTATGTTCACTGCTAAGAGCATTCGTGTAGAGCAGAAAGAGTGTGTGTCTTCCCTGGGTCCTAGCACAAAGGGGCAGGGGTAAAAGCCCGGAAATGAGAACATGTTCATTCTACAGGGCCCTTTGGTAGCAAACCACATAGGTCAGAGGAAACAGCCCTAGAATGCACCAGAGAGAGAACAAAATGAGCGATAATATGGGTGGAGATGCAAATGCTTGTTCCCCATGGAGCAAGGGAACACTCCCAATTGTCCTGCTGGGTTGCTTGCACAAAATTTCTTTTCTTTGCAGGCAGGATAGGGTTGGTTCCAGTATCAGCAAAGGAAGCTTAAATCCTTCTGAGGGATCCTGGATCCCTGGAAAACCTCTAGAGTGTTATTCCCAGCTATGTAATGGGTGAGATGCAGAGTCAGTTCTGAACCAATCTTGTAAAGTGACGCAAAGGGCACTTTGACTGCTGGAGGAGGTAGGGCAGAGTCATTCCTTTCAGTAGTGAGGCTTGCTTTAATAGATTGTTAGAGTCTCTAGCATCTCTCTGTGTTCTTCCTATATGGAAGCCTGCAACAGCAGAGGGGATGTCTTGCCCCTCAATGGAGTCAAAGACTATCCCTCTTTTGCAGTAGCAAGAATTTTGGTGGAGAGAAATAGAGCTGCTCCTTGTGAAAGAGTACAGAGCCTCCTTGAGAGGAGTGACTAGACAGCTGGCCCCCTCCCTTGATTTGGAATGACAAGCTGTAGAAGCACTCGGCATTAGAAAAGCAAAGGTCTCACCACACCCACATTCTCACTGGTGCCTCACCTGCCACAGGTATGTGCATTCAATTTCAACTAAAAATATCTCAACAGGTTGGAGGGGCAGGAAATGGGTTTTTTATTGTGACTACTCCAAGAGGGCTGGGTCAGAGGGTGTTTGTATAACTGAAGTGGAATAGGGAGTGTCCAGAGATGTATTTGGGCAAAACACAGTTTGCAGCCAACCTAAAACAAAATCTCTAGCTGATCTAATTGAAACATGAGGGGAAAAGAATGAAGTGAGACCTGTCTCTCTCTGAATAAATGTTCAGAAAATACCAGCACTGGTATGTGCGTGGCTGCATACTTTCGTACAACAACTGCTGCCAGTGTGTTTGTTCAGTCAGGAGGGCTTTTGAGGGGCAGTTCTGAAGCACACCCCTGCATGCTCTCGAGCTTCACACAGCAGGGAGCTGAGTGGAGGATTAACCTTAGTGTGATGTAAGGTAGGATTGGGCTAACACAATCTGTCATATTTTTATGGTTGAAACTCAGGTGAAGTTTCAGTGAAAGCTGTGTTCTCAATAAATGTTCAGTGGGGATGTTTGCAGTTTGAAACAATTCTACACTTCCAAAGTCCATAAGGAGAAGGTGACTATTTATATATTTGTAATACATATTTTAAATAATGTTTTATGGCTTTGATTTTTAGTACTGTGTAGGTGAGTACTTGGGGCAGTAACAAATAGGGATAGTGTGTCTTTCATTTAAATGTTCTAGAGCTAACAGAAGTGGGTCAGCTCTTGTGAGGGGAGAAGTAAAATTAAACACGGAAGTCAGTGTGGATAACTAACTTCGGGATAAGCGACAATAGCTGCAAAAAGGTAGCAGTCCCTGCAACCACAGTGGTCCAGTACAGAAGCTGCACTGAACTGACCGGTCTGCAAAGGATTTGGCCATGTCAGTTCCCCAGTGCCATGTACCTCCTGCCCAGGGGCTGCAAGGGAAGGCAGGGGCCAGAAAGCACAGCTGGGAACCAAGTTGGGCAATCCAGGGCCTTTTTCTGTGGTGGCAGCCTGAGCCTAAGTCTTCTGAAAGTAATGAAGCACACATGAACTTGTTCAAGGACCTGTCAGCCTGGCTGTCCCCCTGCCCCCAGAAAGGTAGAGATAACTAAAGGGAGAGCTAAAGGCCATGACTTTCTAGCAACACCACTAACTTGTGCTGAGAAGAGTCTCAGTTTAGGAGGGAATTCTCATAAGTAACTGGCAATCTGGAAGGCCTTAGTTTACAAATCAGGGCTGCAGTTAGTTAAAATTCCCAGTTTAACCAAGCACAGAAGAAGGAAAATATCCAACATACTTAAAAGCCCTTGGACATACTTTAAAGGAATGGAATTCATTGCATGACCTGTGAAAGCCACAGGCATGTACGAAGCACTCTGGTGTTGTAAAAATGTGAAGTTGTGGTTTGCCTGCAATGACATGTAAGGAGCTTCTGTAAACATTCAAGTGAGCAATTAATTATTGTAAATGTTGCAGAGTAAATGCTGTAAAAATCCAGCTTCAGTGCCAGACGTAGTTCATGTAGTCATTCTGAATTCTTACTCCTCTTCCTTATGTACTTAGTAGATTTTTGGGGGGAAAAAACCCCCAACAATTGTAAACATGGAGAATCAGAATATGAGATACTGACAGAATCCCAAGATCTGGAGTTAACTCCTGAACTTCAGAAAAAAAGGTTAAAAGATACTTTCTTAGTTTTCAGATGGCTTTTTCTCCTGGTCTGACTAGGAAAACGCCTTTTGAATAACAACATTTAAAAGGGAGAACTGAGGATGTTTTGTTCCTCTGGCACCTAAGAAATGGAAATGGTTACTTGATCTCTGGCCCAAGGATGAATACAGCCGTGCCTCCAGTGCTGGATCTCTTCCTGAGGACCCTTCAGATACAGAAACTTAGGATGATGACAATAACACTTTCTCTCTGCTTCCAAAGCCCCCCTGGGGCACCAGTGTTTGCCTTCCTGAGCATGGTAATCAAGTATAAGTCATGTCTCAGGGTAGGATGTGTGTTGGACTATGCCAAGGTCATGCCTAGTTGTGCAGTCGGAGACAGTGGCACTGTGCAGTGTTTAGATGTTGATACTGTAGGTCCTCAGGGAGGGGTGGATGCCTTTGGAGCTTGTTCAGCACTTTTTCAGGGAAGCACCTACAAGCCTGAAGCTGTGTTTCCTAGAGGTTAACACTGGGTAATTTTGCATGCCCAAAGGGAAGAGAACTCTTTACCTTTGCCTTCTCTTCTGGAGGATCCTCATCATTGCAAAGATGTACATGCTGGTCTGTTGCCTCTCTCTAGAATAAAGTTAGGGACAGGACTTGTGTACAAAGCTTCTGCCTTCCTTTGGGCTTGGTGCCTGCTAAAGGTTCCTGAGGAAAGGGAAATGTAATGTGGGCTTTCTGTGCAAAAAGTGGGAAAAGTTTTTTCTTGCGTCTCACAGACACCATTGCTTCTGTCCATCACTTCCTCCTCCCTTTTTTACATTTTCAAGAAAGGTGGGGTTTTCGGCATGTATTCCCATTTGGGCTTAAGTCCCCCCTTAATCCTGCTCAAATTTTTCACTCACAAACATGCCTCTGTGTAAAGGAAAGCAAATAGCAAAACTTGCTCTGCAAGTTATCTGTGTGATGTAGATGGAGGACTGCATGATAAGGGTGAATTGCTTTGGTTATGCAGGCTTTCCAGAAAAAAATGACTCCTTTTTGTGGTTTTCACTGTATATTTTCTCCATCCCATGACCAAGGCTAAAGCATGAAATTTCTTGGCTTTGATGTAGGAGAAAGTCTTTTGCACAATAAGAGCTGGAGTCACAAAAGTACCTCCTTTCCTGCAGTAGCAGTGTAAGGATCCATGGAGCGAGCCTGGGAGAGAATGTGTGGAGGCTCATTCAGTTTTACTTAAAGCAACAGAAATTAAGGTACCCCAGTCATGCATGTAATTGCATATACTTGGTCTTCTGTCTTAACTGCAGCTCAGTTGAAGGGAATTTATAACAGGAAATACTCAGCCTGATGTGTCCGTGACAGCTTCTGTGCTTGGTGTATCATCAGCAGGAAAGTAATACTTTTTATCCTTCAGTATGTACTCAGAATGATAGATTTGCCACAAATGAGTGATTTCCTATTACTGCTGCTCATGTGCATGCTTACAGGCTTGTTAAGCCTTCACCCTGGTGCCTGCCAGAGGCTGTCTGTGGTCATTAAGGATTAGTCTTCTCCAAACACAATCAACAATATGAAGCAGACAGCCTAATAGAGTCCTGACAAAGCAGCTTTCCATGCCTGTAGTTGCAGGTTTTGAGATGCTTCTTGGAGATCCTGCAGAGCTATGAGCTATTTCCCATTGGATACACTCAAGGCATGTATGTGTCCCTTAGTTTAGTCTTTCTCCACAAATTGGTGAGAATTTCTTCAGTATTATCTAGGAATCTTGGAGTTGCCTTCTCAATTTTCAAAGAGAGTTTAGATAGAAACGCAAACTTTTAAAAATGAAAAAAGGCTGTGCTCTCCAAAATGGATAACATAGTGAGGAATGGTTATAAAAGATCTGTGGAAGAAATGTCAGATTTATTACTATGTTCTGTCTAAGATCAAATTTAGAGATAAACACAAGCAGATGTGAGATTATCTGGCTGGCTGTAGCCAGGCCTCCTCATTTTGGATGTGTTTGTTAGAGAGCTCTTCCTTGCAAGAAACCTTCTAGTGTTTTGTGACCCTTTGGTTCTTCCAAAGCTGCCACTCAGATTTGACTTCTTTACTCCAGTTGTGCCTCTGTCTAGTTCAGAGGATGACTTTTTGAAGATCCATTCTCTGTATACCAGGCTATTCCCTCCTCTTCCAAATGCTGCCACCTGGTCTGTCTGATGAACAGTTTGTCATTAGTGTGGAAATTCCCTCTCCATCCGGGTTGCATTAAGCTGATGGCAGGGGAATCACTGTCACTAGTGTTGTTCTTGTATTTGCATGGACTGTTTGTGAGTGTGTGACTGCTGTGGCCCTTTGAAAACCCTATAGCAGAAAGTTGTGGCTCTCTTGGATTTAGTAGAAGCAGCAGATGTAGAGGAAGACTTGACTAGTGCAAGGGCACTGTTAGCCTTCTGTTGTTGATAAACCTGTTGTGCAGTGGGAGGGGAGCTTGCTGGAGGGCAAGGTATCAATTAAATCTTTGGTGAGTGTCTTTATCTCTGTATCTTACACATACAGCAAATAAGGCTTCCTTTTTTCTTTTTTCTTTTTTTCTTTTAACACAAGCAGCCCTTTGGAATGCTAATTGCCCTTTTCTTTCTTGAAAAGGAGGGTACAGCCCCTAAACCAGTGTGTCTTCTGCCAATCAGGATAAACAGATTAAAAACTTTGAGAGCTCTCCTCCTTTGTCATGTTCTTTAGCTTCTGCTACTTGTGCCCGGGCAGCCTCAGCTGGAAGTGTCCAGCTTTGTTAGCCATGTCAGCCCTTTGTTTCTCTGATCACCTGAGATCTACAGGACTGTGTATTACTAATTTATATGGACAGCACAGAAAATGTGGAGAGTGGAGATGTTTTTGTGCCTCAAACGGCTTGTGGGTTAATGTCCAAAAATATGCTGAAGTCTGTGGAAGACAGTGCTGTAGTTATTGAGGTGTGAAAATACAGGGATAAAGATGAGTACTAATGGGTGGAGAAGCCCTCTTTTTTAGCAGGATAGTGAGTTTGCATAAAGCTGTTATCTCTCTTGGTGGGAAAAGACCTTTTACAAACTGAGAACTGAAGCCAGCCATGGCTGGGTGACCTTGCTTTGAAGTGGCTTCTGTGATCTGAACACTCATGTCTTCTTCCTCCATGATGGCAGGAAAAATATGTAAATTTCTGCTTGCTTTGCCAAAGTAAAGCCATGAGCCTTAAAACCAGAAGCCATGAGCCTTAAAATTAATCCAATATAGAGGGAAACAGCTTATGAGCTTCTGTACTGCCCTGGGTTCTGCTTCAGCCACAAGGCTTTGCTCTGTGACTGCAGCGGGCAATGGGCTGAGCCTCGTGGTAGAAACCAGAAGTGCCCGACGTACAAGGTGCTGGTACCCCAGAGCAGGTGAGCCTGCCTGCTCTGCACGTCAGCAGAATCCCAGAGGAGCAGACTTTGCGTCTTTCTGCTCTCCTGAATTGTCTGGCAGGATTGCATCGTTACCCAGCCCGCTCCCATCATTTGATCAGATAAGGCTGACCAAGGGATTCCACTAACCTTTGGAAGCATTCCGTGACTGGTATCTTGGGACAGTGAGGCCCGCAGGTGCATGAAGTTGGGGAACCACCTCTGCTGTGACTGAGGGAGAGGGAATCTCCCCGCACAGGCTGGGGTAGGGAAGCCCCTCCGCCCACGAGTGCCGGGGTGCAGCTACCCTCCCTGCCTTGAGGCCTTTCCACATGGACTGACTTGTTCCTTTGCAAGCATGGGCCAAGGGTTCCCTTCACATAATTAACTGACAATGATGTGCTTTGTTTCTTCAGCTGGCACAGACTTGCTGAGTTCTGCTGAGATCCTTCCCAGGCAAGATTTCCTCTTGCTCAGCATGTCCCAGAATGTGTTGTATTAGTAAGCTTCCATTATTTGGTGGTTTTTTGGAACCTCCCATCTTCTCACCCCACCTTTAGCCTCTCCTACATGTTTGAATCCCTTCCTTCACCATGAAAGTCTCATCTATGCATCCCCTTTTCTAAGCACCTTCTGCACTCTCTCCTGCTTACTTTTCCCCAGCCTTGCCCCACCAAATAGCCTGCAACCAGGCCCCCTCAGCAGGGCTGGTTCTTTGCTTTGGTGTTCATACTGCCTTGCAGTATGGTCCTGCAGGCTCTTCTCCCGTGTAGCAGGTGTCTGCCCAAGCTGTTTGCTTTCAGTTCTGTTTTGCTTTTGTTTTCCAGGGTATAGGGAAGATATGAGCCGCCCCAGCAGTTCCCACATGGCTCTCCCCATCTTAATGGTATTTTAGGTAACACTTGTGTGCCTTGAAGCCTCTTGCCAGAGAAAGCTACTACAACCCCAGTGCAGGTAGAGGTTCCTCCACTGCACACCTGCAGGCATATCCCATCTCAGTTGTTAAGGGACTGGCTGGAATCTGTGTTTCCAGGCGCTCTAGAAGATACAAAACAAGTAGGTGTATGATAGAAAGTAATAAGAGATCCTGTTGGGTTCTCTGGGCAAGTCTCTTAATTAATGTAGCACTGCTTCTTAGGAAAAGATGGTTTATTTATATTCAACAACTTGTTTCAACTCATTAATTGTACTAGTCAACTCTTTTTGATAAGTAAAGATAAGGATGGTTAGATATAGGGCAAAACAATCAAACTTTTGTGCTGTCCTGCAAGGTTAGGATACATCCTAACCACTAATAGTTTCAACAGTGTCATTGTTCTGCTTCGTGATTATAAATGAGTAGTTAAGAAAGTCAGATTTCAATTGGCCAGCAAAGGTTTTAACCATGCATACATCTAGATTAACCACTCCGGAGATTGGGGATTATCAACTGTTACATAATAGCAGACTTTTCTTTTTAATTGGAACAGGACTGTTAGCAGATGCTGTGTTTGCTAAAGAAACCAGATTGTCATGTAATACATCCAGAATGTGTGCTTTGTTCAGCAGAATCAGGCATGTGGATTGCTACTTTTCTTTGCCTTTACCTCTAGTGACAGCACACTGCTGATCAGACAGGTCAATCATTAGAGGCTGGATTTAGTTCTTACTTGGGTTGTCAATTAGAACTGAAGTTGGTTTGCTTCAGTTCTGGTTCAACACAGCTTCAGATCTACTGTGTGTGTTCAGTTCTGACTGAGGGAAAGTTAACACCCCATGTACTGTAAAATCTCATGGTAACTTGAATCCCATGTGTATCACAGCTCTGTAATTTGATAAAGCCCTTGGAGCAATAATATTGCTCTAATCCATAGCATATGTGGGTGGGATCCCTTCATTCACATACAGCATAGGCTTTTTTTTTTTCAAGAGTATATCCTAGTTCATCCCGCCTAATGGAATGTGTTGTGTGCCAAGCAGAAGGTCGGTGCTAAAATTTGTAGTGATTCTTTTTTTGCCTTTTAAAATGTAGGCACAAAGGCACTGAATTTTCTGTGTGATCAAATGAACCTCCCCACAGGTCCCAGAGAGGGAATAATGCATGCTTGCTGAAATGCAGCAGCACTGCCTGATGCCCAAAAGCTGATGGGTCTTATCCTGGGTGAGGTCCCGTCTGCAGCCAGGGATTCCTGGAAAAAGCAATATATAGCCTTTTAAAGAGAGCTACTCGTGTGCCAGTTGGTATTTCTTTACTGCAAACAAATGTCTGTTACAGGAGTTTGTTCATAGTGAAGAAGGAAGGGATTATCGGGCAATGCAACAACTTTGGAAGAGGAGAAGAATGTGCTGCTAAGAGGCAAAGCTCCTCTTTGCCATATCATGCACACACCAAGAGGCATCCCTCATTTCTGATGCTTTCCTGGATTGCTCATGCCATTAGCTGAAGCTGTGTTTGCATTTCTGAAGAGGTTAATTGGCAATTAAACCTCCACTCAACCCTTCCCTGGGGTATGGCTGTCACTTACAGCGTCGCTTTTGTTTACCAAGCAAAACAGCCTGGGCTGCTAGGTCTAGAGAGCAACAGGGAGTCCAGGGGCTCCCATGGGAGGCTTGTCCATCACACCCAGCAGCCGGCTAAGTGGCCAGGAAAGAAACACAGCACGGCCAGAAAGGGGCTCCTTAGGTTGAAATTACTGGTCCAAATGGATGCACAGGCTCTCTTCCTCTTCCTACTGCAAGCCAGATGCTTTGTAAACCTTCTCTATTTCAGCCAAATCCTCTCAATTTGGCTATTAATAATGCCTGCACACTGATGTTCTTCCCCCTAGCTTAGGGGAGCTCCTGGGTTGTCAAGAAGCTTGGAAGAAAAGTAATTAATGCCAGGGACATGGCAATCAGTTGTATTTTCTGTCTAGGTCAGACCTTGCCTTGTCCTAGCCCTGGGCACAATATCCAGTCTGGAAGTTCACATTTTACAGGTTAATGCTCTTTTCTAATCCAATATTGCTGCTTGTTATTATAAACATGTCAAGTTTGCAATATCTTTAGTGACCACAGAAATGTGAGATAGCAAATATTCCCACAGGCTTATCTGAAATCAAGAGATGAGTTAAATGAAGATGTGAGGTAAGACAAAGAACTATCCCAGCAGCAGATCAAGAGACACTTTTGAGTTCTGACAGCTGGTATGAATTATCAGTGGAAATTTCCATCTGAACTTTCAATGGAATAATGGACTTTTGGTTAAATGAGTAAGGAAGAGTATCTGTGTATGTGTGACTCTGTTTAGGACTATATTTTTGAGAGATTCTTTTTTCTTTGCATGAATCAGAAAACTTAAAACAATAATAGTAGGAATTTTATGCACAGACTGCATTTTTCAGTTAACTTTCCCTTTGAGATTTCCACTCTTTATCGTGAAAGATTTAAAGGGAGAATAATTAAATGGATTACATTAGGCCTCCGCTTCAGTTCTCAAGTACTTAATCTCTCTGGCTAGGATTCAAATCTATGGCCTCAAGTGCTCCATCTTTAAAAAGTAGAGCCACTGAACTAGATAGCATTTAAAGAGTGTACATCTTTTGGATCTGGCATCAAAAAGCAAAGGAGACCTATTGCAGAGGACTAGGTAGATATGCTAGATATCCTGCAGTGAATTTTCCATGGAAAACCATTTTCAGTGATGTTCCTGGCTTGCAATTGCCCATTCTCTTTCCCAACCTGCCTGACTGCCACTTCCACTTCTGGCTTGTCATTGCCTTCTCTTGCTCTTCCCTCCCCTGGCTACTACTTCCACCAGCAGCACCCTCACACTTTGCAAGTCCCGCATTTTTATCTAGTTTGAGTAGACATTGCAACCACAGAGGCAAAAGCGTGGCAGGCAGTGCGAGGCTGGGTGTGGCTGACAGCGGGGTGTGTGTGCTGGCGCACAGGTATGTGTGTGTTTGTGTGGGTATGTGCCCGCTGAAATTAGGTAGAAACTGCAAGAAAGAGGCACCATTTTACAGAAGCCAGCAGCCGCAGCAGGAATGCTCTCAGGCCTCTGAAACACACCCATGTGGTTGGTATGTCCCTTAGGGAGCTCAGTGTCTCTGGTGATACTTGGGAGTTGGAGATCGCCTAAAGCATCAGTTGTGATTAGAGGATAGGGCGGAAAGAAACTTGAGAGACCTTAATACTGATGCAACAACTGGTCCCTTCTGGCAAATACTGCACCAGGAGAATCATTTAAGAAAAGGGTTTTGGTGGGAGGAGTAAAGAACTGAAATGCAGTCCTGGGCCTCCAGTGAGGTGGTATCCAGGGATGTTGATGTGCCTGTGTTGTCCTCGAAGCTGGAAGAGCAACCCACTCGCCTGGATGCACACCATGATGGAGGAAGTGGTGGAAGGAGACCTGATGCATAATCTCGTGCCAAGTGAAAAGAGGGCCCCCAGCAATATCCTGGCCTTTTAAATGGAGGATACCAAGCTCTGTTGCCCAGCCAGCTCCATTTTCCACCCAGGATGAGGGTCCTAAGCAATCATCTGTGCTCCCCCAGCAGTGGTGGGACCCACTGCCAACTGTGCATGAGACCTCCAGGCTGCCAGGGCATACCATCTACCTGTGCCAGAAACCAAGTGTTTCCCCAGGCTCCTGGGTTGCCAGAGAGAGGAGAGAGGGGAGTCTTCAGGATTTGAATGAAAAGGCATTTTGTGCATGATGAAAACATGGCCCTAGCCCTAGCCTGATAAAACACACCTTTTGCTTTTCTCCTGTCTCATCTCTGAGCATTTGCAAGGCTGTATTGGTCTTTTTGGCACATGCACACTGAGCTGGGGAAGGACTTCAGCATGGACCAAGCTAGTACTCCCCTGATGGATGCTGACATATGAGTGAGTGCTTGAGCTGCCCTGCAAGATATCTGAGGAGTTTTATGGTCATCTATAACCAGGGCCAAGCAACAAATGTCTAGAGTGAGCTATCAAGCAGAAGTGAGGCGTTGGCTTTACAAGTCATTTATACATAATCTAGTAACTATTACTCACTGGCATTTCTGCCAGGTGAGCACTGGCCTGGCACTTCTAACAGTCTCCAGCTCTAACCCAGAGGAACACAAATCATCTCCCCTCAAATCACGGGGACCCACAGACTGTAATGCCCATGGTTCCTGGGAGATGGCTGTGAAGAAGAACAGAGCTAAAAGTCCCCAACTCCATCTGCCTGAGCTTTGCTGCCAAGCCCCTACCACCCCAGAAGATGAAATTGCTCAGAAGATAAATCCTTTCTCCCAGAACTGCAGCAAGACATCCTTCAGCAGGGCTAGCACCAGAGCATTGTGTGTTCTTTGCTTACATTTTCCCGAAGCCTGACTGTGATTCCCACTGTGGTTCCCTACATGGCTCCTCAGCAACTCTCCAGCTACCAGGAGGTGACACTGGGATTTGTGACACTCAGAGAACAAGAACTGCCTGCCCTGGGGACCTGCTCTAAACTGTAAGAAAATATTTGGCATCAATAGGCTGTGAATTCAATTACTTGACCTTATCTTACAATTATTCCTTATATTTTTCTCCCCTGGTGCTCATTTCCTTCAAGAAAAATCACAGCATTGATTAAAGGTTAGTCTACATATGACCAAAACTGATGGCTTCTTCCCAGGCCATGGTTCTGTAGTCAGTAGCAGGTTTGTATGTAGCCATTTCACAGAATCAATAAGGTTGGAAAAAATCTTCAAGATCATCACATCCAACCAGATGTGTCTGATTAAACATGTAAACACAATTGTATTTTTGATAATTTATCCAGGAGAGACAATATGGAGTTTATGCCAGCTTTTATGCTGATCCATCCTTTTTGTTTTTTCCTGATGAAATCTAAAAGGGAGGAGTGATTTGTGTTGGATCTCAGCTTTGCTTTGTGTTATTATGGTGGTGTTTGATCCAGAAGAAGTAAAGAAGAATTTTCTGTATCATTGAGCAGGGTTGTTTTTGTGTGCAGCTTGATTCCCAGGAATGCTTCTTGCATGGAAGCAGTCTCCTGCAGAACCTCTTACCCAAGACACTGCGGCAGGAGAAATCAGATTCCAGAGCAGGATGGCTGTCTCAGAACCTCTATTGCCAACAGCTACCCATGAAAGACTGAGCCTAATCCTCTCTCAGCGAGAATCTCAGCCAGTCTTTGCAACCCTACATCCCACAGTGTGGAGTGGACAAGGAGGGAAAAGGGGAAACTACTCTAGACACAGTGGGCAAGGAATGCCAAAAGGAACACCATTAGTGGCCAGACAAGGGTACCAAAACCAGGACTGGCACACAAGGGAAGCAAAAGCTGACTTCTCCCGGAGTGCTTTGCTGAGAGTCTCTCCATCATGCCTCACTAGCTAAAGATGCAGCCAGACATCCCCTCTCTCCTAAATCATTATCCCAGCCTTGGAGTCAGCCTTTCTGGGAGAGAGAAAATGCAGATCCTCCTGGATCTCCCCTGGCATGTCTTCCTTTCTGGAGGTATGTTTTCAGATCCCTTGTTTACTGAGAGTTATTCTCCCAAAATGTCTGTTTATATACAATACCCAGTCATCCATATCAGGGCAACTTGCTGCTTTGGGAATGCATCAGCATAAAAGCATATGAGGTTAATGTCATAAAGGAGGGCTGGAGCATTCTCTGCTGATCTGGTAAGTGGATGGGCACACGATAACACCAGGAAACTACATCTAGAGGAATGGCTCAGTTGTCATGAGTGAAATGTTTATCAGCATACTGTTGGAAGTCCTACAGGAGGTGATAAATCTAATTAAATTTTTTAACTTGTTCACAGCCTTAAAAAGCACCAGTTTTGTTGTATGAAAAGGCTCTTCCTGGCCAAAGTGATCACAGTCACAGTTTCAGCTGTTCTCCACTTATTTCTGCCCATTCTTGCTCCAGCTTCCACACTTGTGCAGTATGAAAGACTGTGGGGGACAGGAGCAAGTCCAAGGCATGAACTCAGCACCGGTTCAGCAGGTACTCCAGGAGCTATCCCCTGCCCCTGGGTTTCCAGGTACCAGGCTGTTCATACCTGGGGTTGCAGGCAGAAGTGATCCTGTTTGCAGCATTACAGAGCATCATGTTCCTAGCGGAGGACCAGGCAGTCCATTTCCATAAGCAAGGTCTTCTCACCAATTAGGAATGCTGTAGCAGTTAATTCACCGGTTTGAAAGTTTCTGTTTATAGGATATACTCAATAACACTGATTTCAATGTTTTAATAAGTCTCTTGCCCTCTTCTTGATCAAATCTCTCCCTTTCTCAGTAAATGAAAGTCCTGTACCAGGAATCTGGGCATTTAGGAGCCAGGAAGAGAAAGGGGTTGGCCAAAACCTGCTCATTTAAAGAAGGGAACCTCTTTGAGAGGAGGCAGCAATCAGCACAGAAAGCAAAGCATTGTTACATACCAGAAATGTTTATTTTTTTCCTGAGACTGAAAATGGCAGGGAGCACAGCATGCAGTTCGGAAGAACGATAGCTGCAGAGACAAGTAAAGACTCTGAAGGACACCAGAATGTGTTTCTTTTGCAATTATTTTAGATAATATTTACTTTTTGGTGCAACACTCTTCATTTCCTAAGGAAAGCTATTTAACTCTTAAAGTCTTAGAGTTTTTGGTAATCCTTGAATACATGCTTTCAAAGCCAGAAGATGAGGGCTTCAGGGACAGGACACCCAGGAGAAAGCCCAGTATTATGCAAAGATCCCACATGCCCCTTTCCAGAAACGACACCCTCTCCCTTGTCTTCTCTCCTGTCTAAGGCAAAGGTGCCCCGAACTGGCTGGCCGAAGACCCATCACCTCTGTGCCAGGCTCTTTCCAAGGGTATCATAATGTTTATACCTGAACTGATTTAAAGATGAAGGAAACGGATGGAGCGGGATGAGAGGGAGGTTGCTGTAATATTAGCTCAGGATGACTGTGGTAAGTACCGGCAGGGGGATGTTTTTCAGGGAGCAAGGCTGTTCTTACGTTATTAAGCTATCTGTTGTGCACAGGCAGCTAAGCAGAAGGAATGACACGAGCCCATTCACAATGCAGCCAATATCAGCGGTCAAACATAAACGTGCTATTTAGGCACATTCCAGAGCGCCATGCACCATCTCTCCCCAGGCATCTACTTGCTGTATTACTTGCCTTAATAAAAGATACCGTCTCAGTCCCTGCACCTCTCAGACATGCTTCCTTCCCCACGCCTGGCCGAGCTGAGGGGGCTGCAGCATTCTGCCATTTGCTGGCAGCTCAGCCCTGTGACACTGAAGCCAGCGGAGAAGGGCTGGCCCAGGGCACTGTGGGCAGCACTGGGCACTCTCACCCCACAGGAGGGAGCAGAGCCAGGCAATGCCAGCAGCAAGAAGGGGCAGGGAGCAGAGCTGACACAGAGGGAGAGCCCAGCCCTCATCCTGCTGCCTGAGAACTGGAAGGGGAGTTGTGGGTGCCCATTGCCCAAAGGGGTCAGACCTTGCTGCTGTCCCGGACTCTCCTTGTCAACCACAGTCACTCTCCTTCCCACCACCAGCAGCCAGCTTGCTTGCCCAGGGCTGAAATATGGCCAAAGCAAGCAGTTGTGCTACCAACAGCCTCCCACCTAAAGGAACTTCCAACACTACCAGCGTTTTGCTGCTGGATTATGTTTAAATTATTTTGAAGATTTGCTATGCAATTCAGCTGTCAAGTGTAAAGATCTGTATCATTATCTTGTCTCCCTTCATCTCTGTTGGAAAGAAATGGGTACTTCTCAGGTGTGATTTGGTTTGTCTTGAAGCAGATCAACTGCGACACCCCTTGAAGTGCCCCTTTCTCTCCACCAGCTATAGTGGGAATCCACGACTGCCTCCAATGAAGAAGTCTGCTCTGGAGGCACCTAGGAGTCAATTTAATTGTCCATACACTGGTGCCTAGGGTAATTTGGGATCCCTGTGTTATTTAGTGTGAACTAATACTCCAGAAGGATTGATTCCCACGGTTCTTTTATCTTATATGCCACCTCTATGCTGTTGACTGAGTAACAGATATCAAAGCTACAGCACCTTCAATGAACTATTTATCTATGCTGATGTACCAGAATTAAGTCCACACGGTGGACTAGGTACCTGCATATAAGCCAGGAATCTCAACTCTGAAATAACCAAGGAGATTGAGCACTCAATCCATTTGCTCTTATAAAGGTGATTTGAGATGCCTAAGGGTATCCAAATCATCTGCACAGGACTGCCAGATCTGATAGAAGAGATACGGGAAATTCACATGCTCCTGTAGTGGTCACTGGAAGCTGAGCAGGAGACACTGGGGCATCTCAAATGACAATATGCCGATGTGCAAGCAACTAAAGTGAGGCCCCAGGCAATCCAGGCAACCACACCTGGGAGCACCTCAGTGTACACAGAAACAGGCACCTGCATCCAATCAGCTGGGACAGTCTTTCTGACGTTTTGGCTGTTCGGGAGCTGAGACACTCAGTTCACATTTAGGTAATAACCATCAGACATCTAAATTTAGGTGCCTCTATCTGCAGGTTACATCCTGTCCCTAAAGTGAGGTGACAGCCATCTCACCTTTCTGGTGTGATCACTGTGCCATTTGTACTCACCCATGTAGACCAGTGGCGCCTCTCCACCTTCCTTGGCACAGCACGAGAGCAGTGGCCACCACGTCTTACACTAACTACGGTGAGGCAGCAGCCCTCAGGCTCCTAAGTCGCTTGGGACTGCTTTTAAATGTAGCCCCATCAGCCTTCTGAAAGTACTGGTTGTGTTTGATGACTGACTCTCATGGATTTCTCAGGCATAGTGAAAAACGTCTGTGTTACTTTTATCTTTTCTTCTTTCTTCCCCTGATATAATTTGACACGGGCTATTCCGTGAGGTTTTCTGTGTCTGTGTAAATGCAGGGAAGTAGCTGGCAGCCCTTAATGTGCTCTGACAAGATGCAAATAAGTTGGCAGTGACCAGCGACCTTTGAAAGCTTCTTGGGATGCTTTCCTAGACAGGTTGGGTCCCGCTGAGATGGTGCTAAGCTCCTCTCCATGACTCCTTATTTTCTCTTCTCATTTTTCATAACTGCCTCCTTCTTGGCTGGCTCATTAAGCCCAGGACCTGCTTTAAAGTTTAGATTAATGTCATGTAGAGAAACCTGGTATGTCCTTTCCTAACAAGCCTCAGGATTTTACACTGAAATAAAAGTTGGAAGGACATGAAGAACTGTCTTAGGGCTCAGTATGGCCCACCCCACAGTGACTGCACTGAGTGTTGCCTTTCACTGGATGAGCCACTCATCCCTGCAGGTTCTCACATACTTCTGTAGGGTGTGGAGGAGAGGACTCTCTCGTATGAGTTTTGTGGCAATCTCCACAGGTGAGATTCAAAAAGGATCAGCACCCAGAAATAAGCCAGAAGCCCTAAAACAAACCAACAAAATTAACAAGCAGATGAGACACCTGTGGGCACTTAGACCTCAGCACAGGCATGTGCAGCTGCTCTACCCCCACACTCGGTTTTGGGAAGGAGCACAAACTTTGTGAAGTGAGGGGGATTTTTAGGTTTGGGGCTGTGTGGAGGGACTAAGTGCTCAATGTGGATAGGCCCTGATGTCAATTCCTTAATCAGGATAATGAAATACTTCTAGTGAGTAATATCTAAAATAACAAATGAAGTCATGAATACATTGGAGATACTCGAGGATTCGGATGGGGTAGTGCTGATAGGTGTGTCGGGCCAGAGGCATAAAATGTAGAGCAGGGGGGAACATGTCATTGCCTATGTTCATTAACCGTTTGGGCCAGCAGTTTGGACAAAGTGACGAGCCTTCAGAAAGTAAAGCTGGTCTGAACGAGACACGAGGAAAGCCAAGCTGCCCTTTTCAGGAGAGAAGCCGGTGGCTCTGCTCTCACTGGCACGGGTGGAAGGGACAAGCAGAGCAGACGTGTCCCCCCACGCAGACGCAGCACCCATTGAGAGCCCCGAGGAAACCATCTCTGATCCAGGCTTGCCGCTCTCTCTCTGGGCACTGCGGGCCCGTTCACACACCACAGGCCTCCTCATCGCCTAGTTTGCAAGCAGTTATCTGGTGAGAAAGCAGGCGAAGAGACAAAAGGCTTGGAGCAGGGAGGGGACGCACTGTTATTCATAGTCCCGGTCCCCACCCACGGGTGCCAGGAGTCAGACAGGGGAAGCACCTTATCAGGTGCCTGACTGAGCAGCATTCAGCGCTGTCCCAGGCCTCCACCTCCACCCCGACGCAGGGGTGAGTGCCCTGCTGACGTCAGGAGCCCTTACTTAATTTCCTGGCGCAGGGGCCGAATTTTCAGCCGCGTCCTGTGGGAGAGGAGAGGCGGTGGAACTGGAATAGGCGTGCTCAGCCCCACCTCCTCAGCCCTCCAGCTGTTAAAGCTCCCAGGAACGGCGAGCGCGGAGCTGCTGCTCGGCCGGGGTTGCGGGAGCGGAGGCGCCCCGGTTACTGGTGCGCTGGGAAGGTGCCTCTCCTAGACGGAGCCTCCCTGCTGCCTTCGCCAGGCAGGACCCAGAAAGGTAATGTAAGGCAGTGTTTTACAGGATCCAGGGTGGGCCTGCCTGCTGCAGCTGGGTTGGGATGGCGTGCAGGGCCATGGCTCTGCGGTGTGGGAGAACTAGGGCATGGGGTGCCACAATGAACTGCGAGTGCCTCCCATCCTTGGCTCTGAGATGGGACTGATTGCCAGTTGGAGCTGGGGAGACACTGCCGGGAAACGGTTTGAAATTTGTGGGTGAATGGGTGTATTTTATGTACAAATATCAGTGGGAAAGGAGGGTCAGGGTGGAGGGAGAAGTTTCCTCGCTCAAGCGAGAGCTATGATTTGGGGTGTGCTGTATAAGCTACCACAGCACAGGCTCCCTTGCACGGACTGCAGAGCCCCTTGGAATTCCTAGACACTTCTGTAGGTGCTGGATGAGCAGGCAGCTTCTGGGGAGGAACACTCACTCAGGAGACAGGGTAGAGGCTCTTCATGCCTCATCATGCCTCACAGGACATCTACCCTGGAAAAAAAGAAAAGGCAGTAAAAGTGGTTGCAAGTGGCCCAGTTCTCCAAGTCAGGAAGGTTATTTCCATCCCATTTGTTCCACTGGCGGCTGGCTGTGGCAAGCACCACTTGCAGTCAGCACCAGTCAAGACCCAAAGCTATGGGTGTGCTCCGTGCTGTCATGAGGTCGCTCACGCCGGTTCTGTGGGCTCTCCACGTGCCTCAACAACGAGCACCAGTCTGTATCTGCCACAGCTGTGAACAGATAAGCTAATCTAATCAACAGTAATTGTCTGTTGATAAAATTTTAGAATTTTCTCTCTAGACGTTCAGAAAGGCTCATTATTTATTACTCACAAATGTCCAGATAACTCAGCTATCTGTGCAAGAGGTCATAAATCCCTAAAACTCTGTGTACAGTGATTGTGAAAACTCCTGCATCTGTTATCCACTTATTCCATTCTCTCCACGGAAGTCCAGAGTTCCTGGATATTTGAATAATTTGCATTTTATTGTAGCCAGCCTTTTGAAAAGCTGCACATCTTTTACACAGTGAGGTTAGAAGCTGGAAAAATATTTCCCCAGCTCAGTTATAAGCAGGTCCCATTTAAGTGTATGTGAGGCTGAGAGTGAGTCAGTGATATTTTCACCTTTTGTTCATCCCTTGGTCAGATCAACTGCCATTTATTAAAAACACAATCTGCACTCACTAAAATCTGTTGGAAGGGTTTGAGAACCAAATTCATAAGTGCAGTATGATGTTCTGGAGCAGGAAAATCAAGGCAAATGGCATAGTGAGCACTAAAGTCTAAATTTTGCAAGGTTAATTTTTTCTGTATCTATTAGAAAGCCGCTGGTTTTCCAGTGTGGGTCACCATTAAGGACAGGTTCACCCATGTTTCATTGTGATATTGTATCTAAACTCCTCTTTTGATAGGTTTTAGAGACTGGGGTCTAACTGAGCAATTTGGTATCTAGAAATCAGTACCTGGCCCCTAGGATCTGAACTCACTCGGTGCCTGCATAATGGGCCATGAAGTGCCCAATGACCCTCGTGCTGTGGTTTCTGCATACTATTCAAGCTCTCAAGAAAGTAGGGAACTTAATTCCCCTAAACAGCCCACTTAAGCCCTCTTGTCCCCTGGGAGACAGGTGTGCTCAGACAGCACTGAAATCCTTATGATGAGACAGCAGGAATGCCTTAGAGACCTTGACATCATTGACTTGTGGACTCCTCATGCAGTAATTTAGTGGTTACTTTTCATGCAATGAACAGCATTAGCTCTGACATGTCAGGCCTCTAGTCAGTGCAAGGCAGTATCTTGGGGAGGAGACTGAGGTCTTTGAGACACTCCTTATTGCTACACCGCCATGAAGGAGGAGGAGTATGAGTTTAGGGCTAATGGTTGGTGGCCTATATTTGCTGTTGAATTTGAAGTGAGAAGAGCTATGCTGGAGGCATCCAGGTTAGTTATGTGCAAGGTAAAAGGTGTTAAAGTTCCACCTTCATTCTTAACAGTAAATCAAAGCCAGAAGTGCTTCAGAGAATGTAAAAGGGGGAAAATAAACAGAACAATGAGTTTCCTGTTCTGCATTGTTCATCTCTGAATCTCCCTGGTACAAGGTACTGATGTTGTTTGAACTTGTCAAAAGAGCGTCAACTGTGTTATGACTAACAGCTGCTCTTGTATCACAGACGTGACAAGACAGCTCAGTCTCTGCACTGCAGGGCACCAAGCAAATGCCTGCTGAAGCACCTCACCTTCTCCCTGCTCCCCGCACTCCTAAAACGTTGCACAACATCAGGCACAGTGCAGAGGACATGCAAGGTGAATTACCTCCTCCTGAGGGGCTTGGCTTGCCCTTGATGGAGAGCCAGTGCCAAACAATGAGACGACTGCTCCCATTGCCCCATGTCCTTAGACCTGTGGTGTTCTTGCCCAGTGAGGTGGGGATGGAGGTCTGCCCTGCCTCTCCTTCCCCACTGCTGACGGTACCCAGAAGGTTGATTTGACAGCTTGTGTTTTTTCTTTTACTACAGCTTTGGAGAGGTTGTTCAAGAAGGCAAGAGGATGACAGCGCCGCCTCCAGGCTGTGGCAGCATCGATGCTGACTACTACCTGCTCTGTGACACGGAGAAGGCCTGGGGGATTGTCCTGGAGTCGCTGGCTGCAGCAGGCATCCTCATCACCATTTTCCTCATCTGCTCGCTCTTCTTCCTCATCTGCAAAGTCCAAGACAACAGCAAGCGGCACATGATCTCCATCTATTTTTTCTTTCTTTTAGGCACACTTGGCATTTTTGGTCTCACTTTTGCCTTCATCATAAAACTCAATGACAGGACTCGTCCCACTCGCTTCTTCCTATTTGGAGTCATCTTTGCTCTCTGCTTCTCGTGCCTCCTCACCCATGCCTGCAACCTCAACAAACTAGTGAGAGGAAGAAAGCCCTTCTCCTGGCGAGTGCTGCTGCTCTTCATTGTTTCCTTTGCCCTGGTACAAGTTGTAATCAGCATTGAGTACTTAGTCACCATGTTAGTAAACCAGAGAGAAGAATTTCTGAACATGTCTCGGGAGAATACCAACAAGGACTTTGTCATGCTTCTGATCTACGTGCTCTTCTTGATGGCTCTGACCTTCTTGGTTTCCATGTTCACATTCTGTGGGTCATACAAAAACTGGAAGAGGCATGGGGCGCACATCTTTGTCACTGTCCTGTTCTCCATTGCTGTTTGGGTTGTGTGGATCACTATGCTCATAAAAGGCAACACGGTTTTAGACAAAGAAATTTGGGATGATCCTGTTGTGGCCATTGCTCTGGTGTCCAATGGCTGGATTTTCCTGATAATGTATATTGTCCCTGAAATTTGTTTCCTCACTGCTCCTCTGAAGCTAGAGGACTATCCTCCAGAAAATGACTTCTGCCAACCCAAGTTCATAAAGCAGGCAACTGGAGTGGACAACCGTGCCTACACCCAAGATGAAATTGTGCAAGGTATGGTGAAGTGAATGACTCCACTGTCCCCCCAGCCCCAAGCACACAAGCACCACTCATGACCTAAAAGAGTTAGGAGAGCTACAAGAAAAGATTTTAAGATGATAGATAAATTAGAGGCTAGGGAAAAGTTTCAGACTGATGAAACTTTGGAAATGCACTGAAAGTTATCTCCAGACAAGAGGGAAATGAGTGAGGACCAATGCAAAAGCTAAAGATGTGTAAGAGGAGTGACTGAGTAGGAGACTTGCTGTATGTCAGGGCTGAAATGTAACTCTCTATGACCCTGCTATGTCTGGGAAGCCCATGTTAAAAATCAGGAGGGTTTTTTTGTTTCTTACTGGCGCGTCAGCTCTTCAGGCTTACCTAGGTTATACCTTGGAGGTTATTTATTCCAGTTCTGATCTGGTTCCCTTATCCATGTAAGAATGAATCCATCATCCAAAAAGGAGGAAAGGAGGTCTTACTTTTCTGTATGAGTCTTCTGCCTATTTGGACAAAGCAAAATGTTCTATCGGTTGAGGTTTCCCACGTCTATGGGTAGGAGATGTGATTTCTCTGGCTGTGGATTTGCTATTGGTATCATGTTTGCCACTTGGAGTCAGACCGCCAGGTTTGTAAAACAGTGGACAGGAAAGGCCGTGCTCTCCCAGGGAGTATCACGAGGGGGGTCTTGTGCGTACAAGTGGGAGGGATTTGGCTGGTGGTGGTGACAGTAACTGTGAGGCAACAGGAGGTGTCTAAACTCCAAGGTCACCTGTGTCCTGTTATTTGCAATACCATTCATTCCTGCTTTCAGAAGGAAATATTTCATGTCCTCCACCTGTGGATTTTAGCTCATTCCTGCCTGCACATTGCATAGTTAGACCAGTCTAAAAGCAGCTGCTAATGTAGCCACAGACCATGTGAGTCTCCCTTGATGTGGTATTTCCAAGCTACTGTGTAATGCTAATGCACTGACTTTCCCCTACTTTTGTCTTGTGACACAGGAGACCTCAACTACTCCCCATACGCTTCTCACTTTCAGATGAAGGTAAGTTCATGCCACCGTCACCCGTTTCACCACATGCAGGCTATAGGCTATTGTTCAGGCACTGAAAGGAAGGGAACGAGAAGGGGCAAAGACAGATGGACCTAGAACAGGCTCTGTGAAGGCAGGCAGGTGCTTTGCATGGAGCCAAGTGATACTGTGACATGTTCGTGGAGGTGCCTGTGACTGGGGGGAAAGAGCTGTGACATGTCCAGGAATATGGGAAGGCAAGAGGGTGCCCAAGGTAAAGAGGTTGTGGTTTTCAATACTTTGGGATTTGATACCACATAAGAAGTCCTCTCTTGGAGCACAGTTCCTACAGTAGACTGTGCCCTTTCCCCAGGAGAGCGTGCTTATTTCCTCAGCCTGTGCCCTGAATGTATTCCCACCAGCAGACACTGGAAGTTGCAGTGCAGATCCAGAGTGGGCAGTGTGGATGTCCTCCTGTCCATTCACCAGTCCTCCTTCAGACCACAGCCTAGCCAGGTCTAGTAGCTCACATCATGTTCCCACATGTTCTCTGGTGACATGTCTCCATCACTAATTTGTTCCACCAGGATCCTCTTCCACAGCCTTATTGGTCCCATTCTCAGGAAACCTTCAGCTCTGTTTCTCCCTTCCTTTTTTTGTTTTCTTTATAAACCTTGTTTTATGACTTCTGTCCGGTTTTCAAATGCAAAGACTTCTGTGCTTCCTTTTCAGGCCATTGAACCCCAGAATGATTTCTCCATCCCTCGCCCCAAGGCCCGGACAAGCCCATACCATGACTACACTGGTGGGAAAAGCCCCATGTAGCAGCTCCACAGTGAGCAAAGAGACTAAGTGCCCCTCAGCAGAGGCACGGGGAATGGACCACATGGTGACAAGTGAGATGATCCTCCAAAAGAGTCAAGCCACACCAGCAAAAGACGAGAGGGATCCTCTTTCCCCCACACAGGCACCCTTGTAGCTGCCTCTTATTCTTCAAACATAGCTTTCAGACACAGCCCTGGCCATCCTGTCCCTGCTCACTCTCCATGGAATGGAGCTTCTCCCTTCTGATGGAAGAGCATCCTGGCCTATTTTCAGCAGGAATGCTGGAGAAGCAGGAAGATCATCAGCCGGCTCTGCCCCAGACAGGACCTGCTTTTAATCAGCTCATGGGGGTGCCTGCACCCCTCATCTGATAGGAGAAGGGGAAGGACCAGGAGCTTCAGCCCTACACATACCTTCCTCCTGCCCACCCATGAAGACATCTCAGGTACTACTGAGGACATCTTTATCTGTCCACTATTACTTTTGTGCCCACTCCCAGCCCTGCCTGGCTGTCCTCCAGAGATCAGTGGAGAAGAGACGGAGAAAGAGTATTCATTTTTTCATCTTCATATTTGCTTCAAGCACCTTCCTCATCATCTAGGGACCATGCTGGAAATGGGTAAGAAAATTTAAAGACATAAAACCAGCTACACCAATTTAGCCTGACACATTTTCCAATTTATATTCTGACAGCGTCCTTTCTAGCTCTGACTCCTACTCATTTGTCCCAGCTGAGCTCCCCAAGGTGCCTGCCCAACCCTGCAAACTCTCCCTCCCCACGCCTGCCACTCCAGGCTGTGGATCCCCAAAGACAAAACCTCTTCCGTGTGGCTCCTTGCAATACCCTGGTGGGATATAATCCTGTGAACCTTGGATCTCGGCCTCTTCCTGAGTGTGTCTGTGAATTAACACAAACATTTCCCAAGCAGCCAGGTTACAGACGGTGGACACCCTTCTTCCCAGGCATGAATGAGCAAAAGTGTGTGTGTGTGTGGTGTGTGGACTGCACCCTGGTGATGAGCAATGAGTCTGCAGAGTTGAATCACTCTGTAACCTGCTTTGCATTTGATAAATAGCTTTCCATGGTATTTCATGTATAGCTACAGAGAGCTCTCCAAGTGGGTGTGGATGGTACACTGGCATCTGACACAGCTGTATATTTATTTAGTACTTTGTATATGGACTGTTTAATTAATAAAAACCCAAACAGCTTGACTATGAGAAACTGGTGTTCTTCCTTGGGAATGTGATTCTTGTAATGGCTGGTGGGGTGACAGCACTAGCTCTCTGTGGGTTGGAGTGAGCCAGCTGGGAGACTGCACTTGGGGAAAAATGGCAGAGAGATGCTGGCTTCTTTGAAGCTGTCACTGTGGACCAAAGACCAGCTGCTTGAGGGTGCAGAAGAAGGGTTAGTACTTTCTCTGTGCTGCTTTTCTTGAATAAAGTTGATTCAAGAGATGTATTAAGAGATGAGGAAATAGAAATCCAAGCCACAGCAAGCAAATGCCAGAGGAAAGATGTGAACTTTTCATCACTGCACATGTCTGTATCTGCTGTATCAAATCTGTATTCATTCGCTTGTCTCTTGTTGGGTACTTGCATAATCAAGAATAGGAAAGGGGCTTGTAGGTATGTAATTCAGTTTGTAAAAGGATGTCTTTCTGATGTTCTGAATACATGTAATATTTTTATTTGGAAGTAGAAACAATATCAAAGCAAAATAATATCAGTGAAGATGATGATGATAATAATGATGATAATTTTTAAACCTGATGGTATGAGGCTATAATTTCCCTTTTTAGAGGATACTTTCCCATGAGATTTTACATGGTGTGTTATGCTACCACATATTCATATACTCTTGGCAAGTAAACCCCTTCCTGGCTGTGCTGTCTAGAATCAGTCAGCCTGGGTCTTCCCCACTCTGCCTACCAGCACTGAAGGGCAACACAAGGACATCTGAGCCTTCTGAAACCCTTGGCATGAGAAAGAGCCCTCCTAAGGACTGACTTTGAAATGTGTCACGGGATAACTTGCCTTTTTCTAGTAAATTTGAGATGGAAATGATGCTAACCCTCCCTCTTCTTCTCCCTTCCACCTACACAGTCCACAGGTGTAACACAGAGGATGAGGGAGGAAACTCAAGGACGCTAATATAACATGGGAGAGCAGGCTGGGAAAAGGGTTTGTGAAGCCGTGACGCAACTTGTTGACTTGCAGACTGAAGGTAGGAGGGATATGCTTGAAACAGTAACAAACTTTCAAGAAATTAGCTTTTTGAGCAGATACGGTGTCATTGATAGCTATAGTATGTCCCAGGATGATTAAAAAATGTGTTAAAACAGAGCCACCTCCTCTGCTTCAGTGGAGTCTGGTGGAGCAAAGGAGCAGGCTAACAGGAGAAATAGGAGTGAAGTGTGCTCTTACCGTGTGTTTTCCATATCCCAGACACTTACCAACTCCTTCACTAACTGCCACAGACCAGAAAGTGCCTCCCAGTGCACCTGGGCCCCAGAGGCAGCAGAACTAGGAGGGATGAGAGACATCATACGCACTCCCATTGAGTCAGGGCGTGGCAATTTTCTTGATTACTTGGTTGTTACTGTGCATGCTGCTCGGCAGAGAATGAAAATCTCCTTCCACGGATTTACAGTGCCTTTTAGAGTAATTTTTTTAAACCTCTGTAATGACACAAATACTAATCTGCCCAGAGTTATTTTGCACTTGTTCAATATTAAGGCAGCTTTGTGTGAGAGCTCATTTAAATGCCAAAATAAATATGAATTTCTGTGGAACTTGGCACTGCTGGGAAAGGGGTGCTGCTGTGCTGCAGGTTTCTCACACCTCGGGAGAGACTTTTGGGAAAGCAGCAGTTTCCTCTCTCCTTATAATTGAGCTTAAACTAAACCAGTTGGCCACTTAGTCACACACACGTGTCCCAGGGAAATCCTAAACTGGTGGGGCCAGACAGACTAGACCCAAAAGGAACAAGTGAGTTGAGGAGGCAGGAAGGTTACCTGGTCCTTGTGCTGTTTTTCCTTAAAATCTCCTCACCAGGAGGCCTGTAAACCCACTAAGGCTCATCCCTGCCCTCTGTCCTGCACAGGGCTCCCTCGGTGGTGGTGGTTGCAGGTGCGCTGCCTTCAGGGCTCTCTGGTTTCCGGTCCCTCCTCTCCTTGTTCAAGGAGACCAGAGAGCCAGAAATGTACACACCAGAGACGGGTTGGCACAGAGCACACCTGGATGATGAAAGCAGCCAGGATTATCAGGAGGCAGGATAAACTCTGCTGAACTTCAGGTCGGGGGTGTCATGGGAAAAGGGCAAAGAAGGACAAAAACACTGTTCGGTCCCAGGACCTTTAGGGTCACCATCCCATGGCCTTACCAGGGCTGTAGGGCTCCACGTGCCTGGCCAGAAGTGAACATGTGCAATAAACCCTTGGGGCACAGACCCAGGTCAGTGGTGACACAACCTGGAGTGGGGAGGAACCTTGCTGTGGTCATCTCCCAAATGCTCCCTGCCCCTTCTGGCAGCTGGTGCCAGTGCCACCCTCCCTAAACAACATTCTTCTTTGAGAGGGATTCACCTTTTTCCTGCAAGTCCTGTAGCTGTTGCTGTGGCATAGGGGTCTCAGCTGGGGCCACTCTCTCCAGGCTCACAGGGCCAGAGGGCTTTAATCAGATCTGCTCTTCAAGGAACAGAATCACAGGGCCACAACTTGGATGTGGCAACTTTTGGTCCAAGTGTGCCTGTTGCTCCTCTGCCAAAGGTGACTGACTGTCTCACAGCAGGGCTGACAGTGCAGGTGGTGTGTCCAGAGCCCAATTACAGCAGTCACCTTCTCTCGTACAAACCCTACACTGTAGGTTTCAGTGTGTCTCATCACACAGAACCAGAACCAGAGGTAGCTGAAGCAGAGAAATGCCTCCCATTTTCCTGGCCCTGACAGAGGCAAAGTGAAGAGCTGGGAGCAGTCTCCTCCAGCCATCCCCGGCAGCTGCTGCACTACAGCCTGTGAGCAGCACCTAGAGGGCAACACTCAGGAGCAAGAGACAGCATTCAGCCCGCCCTACATTTCCACTTACGCTCTGCTCCTACACACACACACGCACTCCCCAGGAAGGGACTGATTTTGCAGCTTCTGAAAGACAAACATGAGATCTAAAAGCTGCCAGTGTGAAAGTCATGTGTGGGTAACACATGGGATGCCTCTTGCTCTATTCTGCCCCAAGCTCCCTCTAAAGTGGAAGCTCACACAAACATGCAGGGAGCTGGTGGTTCTGAGAAGACAGAGTTCTTCCTTGTTTCCAGCTCCTTCCTACATTTTAGTAGGTTTAGCAGTAACTCAGAGTCACACAAAGGTTTCAGTCAGATGGGTCTCCTGGAGAGATGCACTCCAGCTTCTGCCCTGAACAAGGCTCACCTCAAGGTTAGACCAGTTTGAGGTAAGCTTTGAATGTCCCCCAAAGTAGAGATCACACAGCTTTTCAGGGTCCATGTTCTGGTGTCTCACCGCTCTCACTGGGATTTTTTTTAAACCTGTGTCTAATCAGAATTTCCCTTCTCGCAACTTCTCTGTCATCCTTTGACTTTTCACTGTCCACCTCTGAGAGAAGTCTGGTCCCATCTTTTCTATAGCATCCATTTAGTTAATAGACAAGAGCACCTGGAATCCCCTTTAGCCTTTCTTCTGATGACTAAGCAGGTCCCTCAGGCTTTCCCCCTGGTGACATGGTCCAAGCAGCTCCCAATGGTCTTAAATGGCTCCCCTGCCAGACTTGTTCCCCTTGATCAAGCTCTGTAGCAGTGAGAGACCCTAACTGGACACTACTCCAGGCAGAGCCTCCCGAGCACTAAGTAAAAGGAAATAACCACTTCCCTCACCTTGCTGACTTCACCCTTACTCGAAGAGCCTGGTATGTGTTTGGTGTACATTGCCATTAAGTGTGCATCGCTGGACAATGCCTTCATCAGATTCATTTTCCCCAGCACCGGTTACTCCATTTGCCCTGGAGGAGCTTCTGTGGTTATAAATAGAAGTGACTGAACAGTCCTGGGCTTCCCTCAGAAAGGTGGTTTCTGACAGAAGCCAGAAATAGCACCCAAGGCCACTCAGCTGAGGGCTGCACTGGCAGCTGCCTCTCCTAGGAGGAAGCCCTGCAGAAGGAAACCCAAGAGCCCCTGCTCAAATTTGCCTCCTTTGTGAGGCTCTGGATGCAAAGTGGAGGTGTGCCTTAGCGGCAGCAAGCCCAACCCTTGAGTACTACCTGGTCCGTGTCACTGCACCCAGGCTGGTGAGTTGTTGATGAGCTGCTGCACTCAGTGGAGCTCTGGGGCACCCAACCACGGGGACTCAGCTGTCTCTGCTCCAAGACAGTCTCTGCCACTGCACTGAGCAATGAGGGACAGTGGCCATGAGAGTCTCTGCTGGAGGTCCCTGCCACACTCCAGCCGTCCTGGTCCCTGTGGACCTGAGACATGTCCTGTCCCCTCTCCCTACCTGCAGCACACTCACCCTTCTGCACCCAGTACTTTCCTATTTAGGATTCTTTCCCTCCCTTTAAGTCAACATGCCCTGCCACATGCAGTTTCTAGGGAAACTGTTGTTTGCTTTGCTTTTGCTATGGTGATGAGTGAAGCACTCTGCTAGATGGGAGTGCCATTTTCTGCAAAAGACTTCCTGAAGTGCCAGACATGGAGCAGGAGCTGCCCTCCTGTCTGACCAGGCTGATTTTATCTGTATCTATCTCCAGAGACAGCCAGGGCTCTGCCTGCCTGAGCAGTTTCTCCCATCAAACTGGTAACAGGTGCATTTGAGGAGAAAGCAAAGGCTGTGGTTTACAAAATGGGCATCTTGCTCTCTAACTAATTAGTCAAGAGCTGAAATAGAATGCTGTGTCTCCAACATATGTCGCCGTCTGCTGTTTCTCTCTCAAAACAGCCTGTAGTGAGGATCAAATGCTGAGATCTCTAATAATGGACAGAAAAGGACCTCAGTAGCATCCTGGGCTCTGCTACTGCTCCTTGCTCAGTGCTGTAAGAAACTATGTTTTCCTGCAAATCGTCTCTTTACTGGTCTTGCCAGACTGAACAAAACGAATCTCAGAAGTTAGGCACCGAGGTGCTGCTCAGTGTCACTTGGTCATCCCAGGACGCCCCTGTAATCCGAAAAGCAGTCTGTTCCTGCAGGCACTGTGGTTTTTAGCAGTGCTGAACCGCCCTCTCTCACTGGCTGTTTGCCACGTCCTCAGCCCCTAACCCAGCCACCTGAGACTGGTGCCGAGGGAGAAATGAATGAGGCACGCCGGGTCCAAGAATGACTCCAGCATCCACCTGGGACCTACGGTGTTCCCCAGAGCAGTGGGCCACGTCCCACCGCGCTAACTCTTGCAGGATTGAAAGCAACCGCCTCGAAAACAGGGAGGAGGCTGGGTTTAGGCTTCTGGTTCCGCAAAGCAAGCGGAGGCAACGCCGGGAGGGTCGGTGCGAGGAGAGGAGCCGGCGGCAGGACCGGAAGCCCGCGGGCGGCTCCTCCTGGCGTTCCGCCAGCGGCCGCCGGGCGGCGCCCTTGCCCCGCGGAGCGGCCGCGGCCGCGGCGGGAGGGGCC
>VZTD01002688.1:58637-91176 GCA_013397725.1 Rhagologus leucostigma
CCGCGGCGGGAGGGGCCGGCCCCGCGCGGGGGAAGCGCGCTCGGCCCCCGCAAAAGCCCCACCCCAGGAGAAAAACCCGCGCCTCAGCACAGCTTTGGCTTTAAAACTCTTCACAACAATAACAACAACAATAATAATAGTAATAATGATTATGTTATTTCATGGCCTTACATTGAACTTTGGTAATATTTGCAATTTTGCCGCCATGAAATGATTTCTTTGACTCGGCATGTTCCAATAATAATAATAATAATAGAAAAAAAACCAAGCCCAAACCCAAGCAACTGTAACTTTCCAGCTGAAAAAAAAGAAATCTTTTCCTCTGTGATGTTCTGCTTGTTTTATACAGCAGCACAAAGACCTTGCCTCTGAACTAATTTTATTTTAGGCACAGTTTAGTTTGATTTCAACTAGCCTCCTCCTGACTCTCTGCACTTAAGCTGCTGGAGAGAAACGGCTGCCTGGAGAGGCTGCTGCCCACCTTTGGGGAGGTGTCTGTGATCAAGGAAGATAAGCCAGCCCCCAGACCCTGCACTGCAGATTCCTGGTGCTTCACAAGGCTGCGAGAGATGGGCAGTTACTGGGGTGGGCAGCAAGCAGGCGTGCTTCTGGCAGACTGACTGTCCAGGCAGAGTATGGCTCACCAGCTCTGCTCCCCATTCTGTCAAGCCTCCCAAACAGAGGGCACCAGCTTCTGGGCTTGCCCAGGTGGGACTGTGCCAGTCAGAAAACCAGGATATCCCCAGTGTCAAAGCCTGTGGCATCTGGCAGCAACGTGGACAGCACAAATTTATTACACAAAGAAGTATCAGGTTATCAGGTCTTTGTCCTTTCTCCTCCTCACCCATCACCACCATCACTACTGGGTATTGAGACTGTGTTGTGTTACATCCAGACTTTTGGGTTAAAATCAGCAAATTATTTGTGTGAGATGAGACATCGACAGGGCCAACATTAAATGCCTGGTTCTTAAGCACGAGTTAGCTCACAAGCAGATGGAGTCACTGATGCAAGGGTGTGTGTGCTGAGCCAAGGTATGCTCAGTTCTCCAGAGCACAGGCTGAGGCAAGGACTGTGGGACGGTTGTAGTACTGCTTCAAATGATCTGAGAGCTGTCTACTCAGTTCTTGCAGCATTGCAGTGCCACTGTCACCCTCTCTGCTACCCTGCTCCCGTCCTAGGAGGACATCGGCTCTACTGCCTGCTGTGCTTTAGTGAACGAAAGCCGAACGAAACCACCAAATCTGGAACCGCCTCTGTTTCACCGTGACATCGGATCTTCAGCAGCCAGGCGGGGGCACTGCGGTATCTGCATCCACCGTCAACACACGGCGCCGTTCCTGCCGAGTTACCCAGAACGCACGAAGATACACCATGAACCATTTTTAACCTATTCGACGTGTTCGAGTGAGTTCACGCCAGATCAGTGCTTCGTTTCTTGGTGGTGATCACATTTTTCATCCGATAGCAGAAGTTCTAAAGCCAGATTTACCGAGGCATCTAGCTCTGGTTCTAGCTACAGGTTCTTTTTTCCAAATCCTCGAGCAAGTGGGGTGGGAGGAGAGGAAAGTCCTCTCTCTGCAAGTTTCATTATGGGTTTTGCCTTTTATAGAATGTAATTTGTCTTTATTGTCTGGCAATACTCTCTAAAAGGGGAATCAACTTTATGGAATAAATGAGGAAGTGCTGAAAGAAGCTGCATGCTCCTTTACAGGATCCCAGAGATGAAACTCTTGCTAGTGTCTCACCTGATTTCTCTTTCACAGTGCACTCTTCAAATGTAGTCAGCTTTTGGGGCATGCTCTGCCTCCAACTGTGCATACAATGCTCACACTGAAATTAATAGAAGCATGATGATACTTTTGAAGTGAGAATATTGGGAAAAAAAGTTAAATTCTTGCAGGTACAATCAATGGCAAAAGCTGCTTTGACTTTAGTTCTCACCTTAGAGACATCTATAGGTCTAAGTATGTAAGGAACCATTTTTACTGGTATATGTGTCTTAGCATAATCCTAAGAAATAAAAAAAACCCATGAACCTGGAAATATATAAGGATTTTAGAAACATGTGTTTGTGGCCTCCCTCCTAACAGAGATTTGTTACTGTGTTTAACCCCACTGTCTCAACCCCAGTCCTACCCCGGGGAATGGGGAATTGTTTGTATTTGATGGGATCATCACAATACATGTGGACAAGCTGCTGGTCACCAATTTACATTGGTGACCTTAGATCTGCTATCTATTCAGAAATTCTGCTGTTTTGTCTTTGATGTGTCTTTTGAGTTGCTAAGAGTCCTTTAGGAGGTCTTCCACACACTTATCCTTCCATCATGCCAGCATGATGGGGAAACGATACTTCCTACATTCAGGGCAGAAGGTGAAGGTCAAATTTTCACCATGCCTTGGTGATTGCTCACCCACACGCCCAGGTGAATTGCTGTGTGTCATTCAGAAAAGAGAGTCAAACCTGGGCTGCTTCCAGGCAAGGACTCAAACTACAGGAAGTGGTGGAGTCATCATGCCTGGAAGTGTTCAAAAAACAAGTAGAGATGGAATTTCGTGATATGGCTTAGTGGGTATGGTGGCATTCAGCCGAAGGTTGGACTTGATCTCAGAGGTCTTTTCCAACCTATACGGCTCTATGATACTGTGCCCTCCTTTGTCTCCCTGTAAAGGAGGTGATTTCTGGATAATCACGTCTGCAGCCCTCTGGTTTAACTCAGAGGCGACTGTAAGGGAGCCAGAGGCTGACAAGCAGCAGCTTCTGCAAACACACATCATCTCACACACAAACAGGCTGGGTCCACAGCTGAGCCAGTGGCTCACGGTTACCTGGGCAGTGATGGACACCAGTTCAAACCAGAAAGTCCATTGTCTAACCTGGGAGCAGGGGCTAATCCCAGCATGGAGTTCATGGCTCCTTTTCCAATTTCCTGAGGAATAACTCTCGTCATTGTGCATCCGTGAGGTGAAGCTAAGCAGCAAAAGATCTCAGACCTGAAACTGCTCTGAGTTCTTTAAGGGTGGAAGTAAGAGGGACTCAGTGGATTGGTGGGAAGCCGAGCAGGGAGACTGTGTGTCCCCTCTTGACTCACCCCTGCAGGGTAGTGGGCAGCACAAATCCCAAGGCACTACAGCAATCAGATGTGGTCCCTGTGGGTGCAGTGCCATCTTTTCCACTGTTCCATGCAGTTGCTGTGACCACTCTCACAGCAGGAGCACTGATCCTTGACATGCCCCGTCCTTGCAAATCTCTCTGCATGCAGAGAGCTGAATAACGTCTTGCATAAGTAGCCTCTCCATCTATTAGAACAGCCTGAGCCCTGGCAAAGTTCCCACCAACATCTGGTTTACAGGACAGAGGGGACCAAACAGGTAGGACAGCTCTCCTGAGCAACAGCCTTACTCAGAAGGGACACTATTATCAAGTATAAGGTTTAAGATGCCTTCCTGGAGGAGGATGCCCTCTCACCTAGCATTGCTCGTCTGCTTAAATGGAAGCCTCTGTAGGAAGAAATGAGGAGGGTCAAACCATCTGGATGCTCTCAGGGCATGAAGTAAGGGGATGCTTGGGACAGGTCTTCGCATTCAGACTGTCCTGTCATCCCTGGCACTGACTGAACTGCAAACCAAGCATAGAAGCTCGGTGCAGCCCACGCTGGCAGCTGGACTCCAGGATCTCTGTGGACCTTCCACTCCAGTGCTAATATTTGGCCTGTCCTGCCCTACCAGCTAGATGAAGCAAGCGCAGTTTCCAGGAACAAGCTGCATGCCTGCCACTTCTGCTGTGTAAAATCATCCAGCAGCATCTTGCTGCAGAGATTTCATAAGAGGGAGGAAGTCATGAGTTAGCAGCACTTGGTCAAGGGTTTCTCTGGCTGCAGCTACGCCTGGCTGAAACTCCCAGTCCTTGTCTCATGAGCTGGACAGATTTGCAATCATCAACAGACAGCAGGGGGAATGGGAGCATCTCCCAGTCAGGCAGAACGACCTCCTGTCTCCCTGGGCAGGACAGCTGAGATGCAGCTCCCTGCACGCCAACCATTGATCCTCCCATTACACCACAGCCTCCTCCTTAGTGTCCATCTGTTACCCTGGCCAAGGAGAGGAGAAGAACAGGAGTGGAATGCGATCCTGTCACATTGTGCTGACAGTGAGCATTCATCCTTTGCAGCTTCCTCTGAGCATCTGTAGAACTGCTTTTCCTGTCTCAGCTCCGTCCAGCTCTGCAGGTGAATTCCTGAAAGGGCTGTGAACTAACTGCACTTTCTAAAGACCTGAAGAATGAGGACATTATTTACTTTGGTTGTCGATGGGTATCAAATGGTGTGAAAGAAATGTATGCCTCAACTCCATCACTATCTGGGACCAAAATAACAGATAAAAGGAGAAAATCTGTGGGAGTTATCATTACATGGAGTTGCCATGGAAATAGCATGAGAGAACTTGGAGGAGAGCTGACACACCGTGTCTCCAGGAGGGCATCAATCTCCAGCTAGCCTCACTCCTTTTCATCACATTAACAGGCAACGTTTTTTGCTTCAGCAAGAGGTGGGAAAACATCAAAGCACAGTTCTGACATTTTTGTCTATCCCTTGATTTCTCTGATGAAGACCTCCCTGACCCCTCAAGAAATAGAAGAGTGAACCCTAATGCTATTGGTAAGTTGCCCTAGAAACCATTTAATAATTTCACTAAAATGGTAAGAGGGATGTAATTTTCCCCAGAAAATATTACTGACTTTTCATGAAATCATACGAAAAAAAAACCATCCTTACTAAAAATGTACTATTCTAAGAGTTTTTTCAAATAAAAAATCATGCATTTCATTAAAAAAGGTTTTTGAAATGCCGATTTCTAAGGAAAAGCATTACAATTTGAAGGATCTCAGCATTTTGGTGAAGTTGCTGTCTTGTGCTCTTGCACTGTTCTGGGAAGCTCGTTTTATTCCCTTCTCTCAGCTGCCAAATCCCACTTTTAATCTACTTCATCCCCCCTGATCAGGACAGGACAACCCAGTCTGCTCATACATTATATCCTGAGACTTCACAAACACAGCTCTGAGGCATGATGTTGCATAGGGGTGGCACCCTCCTGCACACAAGTCCAGCTCTCCACCCTGTGCTTCCCAGCAGGCCGTGGGTCACTCCTCTGGTGGTCAGTCCCCACTCAGGACTATCAGTGGTGGCTGTGGCAATCTGACCCAGAGTAAACCACCACTTGGATGGCGGCATCCACCCGCACCTGAGTACAGGTATGCAAGTGCGAGTGAGCAAAACCAGTTCTGTTCGCTCACAAAATTGTTGTCCGTGCCTATAAGGCCTCACATTTTGTTCTGCTACATTATTGCTCCAATTTTGCAAAATGTTTTCCCAGGATATCAGTTTCCCAGCCCTATCTTCTACCCTTTCCTAGGGCTTAGGCTGCTACAGATTGTGACTGAGCCCCTTTAGAGGCAGGAAGGACCCTCATTTAAAGAAAGAAAGGAGAGAGGGGAGAAGGGAGGGAGGTCTTTTTTGACACCTGCATTTCTAAGACAGAAGTCTTACAGTTATCTAAGAACAAAACTTGTGTTAAGCTCTTGTTGATTGTTTTGTCTCTTTGCTCAGCATCAATTTAAGATATAATTATACACATAATTTTATAAATGCTATTTATAAAGCTGTGGATACATATTATGCATATTTTGTGCCAAAATGAATCCATTTTTACCCCTATGAAATGACAAGTCCCAAACACTGAATAATTCCACAGGGGCTATTTTTAAGGCACTTGGTGGTGCATTTGTTGCTGAGTAGCATCTCTCCGTCTATAGCCATGGGAATAGACACCATTTTTAGCTTCTCATAATTCAGGAGCTGGATTCAGTCCAGAAGAGTTTGTCACAACAGTTTGAAAGGCTCTTTATGATAAACGGATTTGTGGATTATGGGATCAAACATTTCAGAAAACAATTGTGCTTACCTTCACATCAGGACTGTCTGGGGAGCTCGTATTCATCCCCTTGCTACATCCCCTCAGAGTAGGAACTGCAGTCACAGGGAAACTCTCTGTCCCAGTGGCAGTTCCCAGGACATTTTCCTCATCTGCCTGGTGTGCCTGATTGTACCTTGCTGCTTTCAGCAGAGTTATCTGGAAGCAGGTGCCTCCAGTATTGCGTCAGGATTGTTATTTTCGTGTGTTTCTTTCCAAGGAAAGGCAAAACATCCAGAGCCTTTTCAAATGCTACTGCCTTAGCATCAGGAGTGGGTGTAAATTGAAAGGTGAAACAAAAATCCCTGTCTGTATCTGCAATTTTTTGCTACATTATGTGCATTCTGGGCTTCCATTCAAAATAAACAAAATTTTAAAGGCCAAAAACTAAATCATACACTTCAGAAATAAACTCTCATTTTTCTCTCTTATTCAGAAATAGCATCATCACGATGAAAAACAAATGAACTCCTGTTGCCTGTTAACAAACCAGCTCTGTGGAGAGCTGTCTCCAACCAAACGACTGCCCTGGCTCAAGACGTGGCCTTCATTCCTGGATTCAGAGAGATGTCCTGTGCAGCCATTTAGAAGCTGATACAAACCATGCCTGCACCTGAGAGGCGAAGTGAGGAACAGGGCCTTTGTGAGCAGTGCCACTGCCATGCCTGGTGAGATGGGAAAGGTGTGGCATGAAGCTACACAGGGGCCAACACACAGGCAGATCAACAAATACACCTGGGAGGAACAAAACCACACCTGGGCACCCTGTGTGCTTGAAACTGCACCCATTTTTCCCATCTCTATTTGCTCCAGGCCCTGTTACCCCATTTGGATCAAAACCTGTAGGACTGCTTTCATAATTTTGGAATCGGCTGGGCAGGTTTCCAACTGGAGGGGCCAAGTTCCCAAGACACAGTATCTCATAAAATCATAAAATTGTCATTTCTGTTTCCCTCCCTGCCTTGGGACGGGGAGGAGTGCTCAGAACAGTCTCAGCTGCACTTGGTGCCTCAGGATCTCGCTCCTCCAGGGAAGCAGTGCCAAAGATGTCTTCAGAGGAAGAGCATTGCTTTCCACAAAGGCGTATACCAGAGTCTTGGGCAAAGCAGATGGCAACACAGCGGGAGGAGAGTCAGGCAGGGAATTTCCAGGGAGATCTTTGTTCCTTGGGCCCTACCATAGGGAGGAGACATAGTCTGTCTCAAGGCAGGGCTGGAGAAGCTGGGAGCAATCTCTGATTTCTCTTCTGTAAGTAACTGTGGTGCAGCCATCACGGCATAAGCCCTACGGAAAGGGGCTCGTCAGTCTCCCCGCCAGCATCCACCAGGGCAAAGGGCCAGTGCGGGAGGTTCGGGGCACCAAAGACACTGCGTTCAACCAACCCACCCTCACACCGCCCTCTCCCGAGACAGCACGACCAAGGCATCAACTTTCTCCTTCCTACACCTCCACAGGAGTTCTTCTTCCCCTCCAGCCTGGGTTTCCCACACATAGGTATCGGCGTGCAGGTGTGTCATGGTTTAACCCCAGGCAGCAGTGAAGCATCACACAGCTGCTTGCTGACTCGCCCACCCTGGTGGGATCGGGAAGAGAAGCAGAAGAATAAAAGCGAGAAAACTTGTGGGTTGAGATAGAGACAGTTTAATAGGTAAAGCAAAAGCCACGTATGCAAACAAAGCAAACCAAGGAATTAATTCACTACTTGCCATGTGCAGGTAGGAGTTTCAGCCATCTCCAGGACACCAGTGCTCCATCGCATGGAACAGTTCCTTGGCAAGACAAATGACATCACTCTGAACATCCCCCCTCCCTTCTTCCCCCCACTTTATAAGCTCTGTGGCACCATATGGAACGGAATATCAGCTGGGGTCAGCTGTCCCAGCTGTCTCCCCTCCCAGCTTCTTGTGCACCCCTACTTGCAACAAGAAGCAGAAAAGGCCTTGGCTCTGTGTAAGCACTGCTCAGCAATCGCAAAAACATCCTTGTATTATCAACACTGTTTTCAGCACAAATCCAAAACACATCCCGACACCAGCTATTATGAAGAAAATTAACTCTATCCCAGCCAAAACACACACAAAATGGAAGCAAGGTACTGGAAAAAGAGAGGCATGGTAATTACCCCAAAGAAACACCACTGCAGTAACGATCCCCTTGAAACTACCCAGACTAAATAATACTATAGCTCATGAAAGCTACTTCAATGAGCCAGCACATGTTGACTTGGAAAGATGTTCCTTCACAAAGCTGAGTCATAAAGAAGATTGAGAAGGTCTACAAACAGTGATTAAACAGCTAGAAAGATCTGCCAGCAGGGGAGTGCCCAAAATTGTCATGCTGTACACTACCTTTTATTTCAATGCTTTGCTTTAAGTAAAAGGCTTCATTTATTTCATTTGTCCGGGTACAATGCATTTCAAATTTCAGATCTCCTCTTACAGCAACATTCAATTCTGTTGATCTTGTACTTCATCAGTTGTGTGGGAAGGTGTCCGAACTTTTTGTCTAATCAGAGAATTCACTTCAACTGCTTTTTTGGACTCTAATTAGGAAAGACCTTAAATTAAACACTAGGGATATAAGAAAAAATGAGTAAGATTGGAAAACACTGGAAAAATACTCAAGGGAAAATGGTTGCCATGGCAATCCTTCTCTGTTTCCATGTGCTGAAGAAGACACATTCCCAACATGAATGTCTCCTAGAACCAACCTAGCTTCCAAGGCCAGGCCCAGGCTGGGTGGGTGGTGCAGCTGCCCATATAGCACAGGCTGGGCTCTGCTGTCCCACCTCAAGGAGCCCCAGAGTCAGGTCACACTGCCAGCGTCACATTGCACACCCAAGGTCACTCAAGTCACAATGCAGATCAGGGTGCTGCAGCACATGGTATATTTCAGGATGTGGTTTCTGGGATCTTTCACTTTCACTGGTGCTTTTAAAAATCTGCACCTCAGGCTCCTCAACCCAGTTTTCTCACAGGGACCGCACAGAAGATACGTCTCAGACTTCCGCGGGACCTTGATGATCAGTCAGACCTCAAACTCAGTTTAGGAACAGTGCAGCTCCTTCCACCCCAGTCACTCAAATTTCTCTTCATGGGGGTGGGCAGCAGTGAGGGGTATGGGAGCGGCATGCACCCAACTCTCACCTAGGTATGGGGTCTGGATGTAGAATTAAGCAGACAGATTCTCAGGAATCAAGCAGTACTGACCCATCTTCTCCAGCAGCTCCCACAGAGGACTAGGAAAAAAGCATCTGCCATGGCCGAAACCTGTCTTGTGCAACGGATTCTGCTGAGAGCAAAGCAGAGATTATGAATGAGCTGACAAAACCAGCCTGCTGTTGGCATAGGCACCAAGCAGAGACAGAGTAGCTACGCTGGAAGTGTTTCATCCATTACTGTCAGAGAAGTCACTTTTACCACTGATCCTGCTCTAATAAATCATGTTGCCAAGCAGTTTTATAGAGGCGTTATACATCCAAAGCTACTTATGGTCCTGTTAAAAGAGATGCATTTCTTTTTAGCTCAGTATGGCTGAAACGCTGTCACAGAAGAAAGAGAGCTGCTGCTCAAAGCGCTGTTCTAGAAGAGGTATTATTGTAATTACAATAGGGAGGGACGACGTGACGTCGCCTTGGGGCAGCATTGCAAAACTGAAAATTTGCGACCCTAAGCACAATAGCTGCTCACACACTCTTTGCCACGGGGATTGATGAAAATGGGGAAATAATGATGTTACTTCCTCATTCACCGTAAATCACCCATCCCCTCAAAGTGACTGGAGTATTTTAAGTCTGGCAAGATGTATATGGACAACTTAACCAATTAGCTCTTTTATAAAGGCTGTCGTCTTCTTAATGCAGTGTTAGATATATTCAGGAACGTGACTACAAAATAAAGTATTTCCTTCTGAAGCTAACAAAGCTCTCATTCTAGCCATCTTAAAACTTCAGTCTGCAAAAGTTCACCCTGTGGCTGCGTTCACTCTAGTGAGTTATTCAGTGACTACAGAAGCCAAACAATAGATCAAAGTAGCTGGTCTACATACACACTACATATACATACATTTATACCCATATGCACGTACACATACATATATAAATATATATGGTTTGCCACCATTAATACCAGCTGGAAAATTCCCTACTAACAAGTGGAGTAGCTTAGGAAGGCTGTATATCCAGCACAGCTAAATCTACACGGGACATGTATAATTATGCTTTTAAATTTTGCTCTGTTTAAACGGAGCCCTTCTCGTGGCCAATCCTATCGCCATCATACCACTGCTTTGCATAGCACTGGGAGGGACCTGCCCAGCTGCTAATAAGCACCAAGGGCACTCCTGTCGCTGGAAGGCAGAGATAATTCCCAAGGCCACTCCCCTGCTGAGCCTGTCCAGCCCAGCAGGAAGCACGGGCAGCTGTGGAGCTGTTCCACTGCACTGACAAGTGAGGCGATGGGAAAGGGGCAGCAATGCAGTCTCTGATGCACAAACCCACCACATCCCAACAACCCAGCAGGAGAGCTCCGGCAGCACTGAGGGGCCTTAGCAAGGAGAAACACCCATCTTTCAGTTTCCCCTGCACTGTCTTCTCAAATCAACACACAACAGGCAACATTATGATGCCCTGTCAAACTGAAGATTTCTTCATTTCGGCATTCACTTGAGACAGAAAAGGACATTGCCCAGACACAGAAGAGAAGCAAGGAGTTCTGTAGACAATCTGCTGCACTCTAATCTCTCACAGAACAAATACTGCAGTGGATGGAGAAAAATTTTGTTTGTTTTAAGATCAGTTCAGGAGTCAATTGTGTGTAACACAGTGTCTGTGTAACTCGTGCTGGCCTTGGGTCAAAATCCAGGACGCACCTCTGACTTCTGGCCCCAGCACAAAGAGGTGGCTGGAAATCCTCCAATGTCAACAGCGACTCTGGCTGTCCAAACAAACACTCACTTGCAGTAATGGAGGTGCATCAAAAAGCTGACTGACCCAGCTGCCTAAGGAGCAGAGAGACAGCCTGCTGGAAACCCTCAGACAGAGTATTTCTACCCTTCCATAACCAAGGAAGGACAAAAGGATGCCATGGATAGTCACTTGACCTTATTTTAGAAAGCAACCTGACAAATGCATGGGATAAAATCTACCTGGGTCCACCAAGCACAGTAACAAAAATCCCTGAGCCACACTGTACTAGAGATAGGGAAATATTTAGAGGAGGTCTGAGCCCACAGTTGCACTGTTCCTGTAATCTTGTCTCAGGTGTCCACTACTGTCCATCACGGGGACAGGGCACCAAGCTGGATGGACCTCAGTGGGACAAAATGTCTAACATTTCTGGATCATACATCATGTTGAAAATCGGTCATGAGTATTTGCCTGAACATTCACGTGTTCACTGCCTGTGAACCCCAGCCACAGCAACACGTAATTTTCCTCAGGTGAGTAGGCCCCTTGCTTCTACAATAACACAAATACACTCTCAGTGGCTGGAACAAAAGAAGGAGATTACTTCATCAGCTCCTCTCTCACACAGTCAGATAATGCAGGGCCACACCAGGATACCTAAAATAGTGATTTATTGGAAAAAGCATTATGACTATTTATAAATGCTGTGACATGATTAGTACCCCAAACAGAAAGATAAACTGGCAACCTACAGTGTAGCAAATCAACAACTCCCACTGAGCTCACAAAGTCAGTGATCAGCACAGAAGTTGTAAATCACAACATTATTTTTTATTTATTTCAAAATAGAAATGTAGAAAATGCAGACAAAACCCTGGCATCTTTGTGTGTACAGGAAAGGCAGTTCAGCTCACATAAGGCTTTGGCACCATTTAACAATGTTTATGAAATTCTATCCTGCCTGCCTGATGCAAAAGGCCAGTAGCAGGGCTGCACAGGCAGATCCTACAGATGTTTACTCTCACTGCTGGGTCTGAAGCTCTCGCTCTCTGTTCAGAGTCTATGCATTTTATAAAAGAACCCCACCATGCTGCTGAGATGTGCAGCTCCATAGATACCAGGTTTATTATTGGCATCCCTAACATCTGAGATTTCACAAGATAAATTTTGAGAAATTTCAAGGTTTTGATCATTGAAGGACATTTACCACAGGTCGCCAGACTGTATCCACAGTCTACACACAAGTTCCAAGAAGAACCTGGGAAGGCATAAACTGGACAACACTGTGCTACTCCATTCCTCACCCACACAGGTTAAAATAATCTGCGACATGAACAGTCCCTTTGGACTCAGGTACAAGCTTAATAGGGCATTTGCTGCTTCAAAAATTCCTTCCAAAGCCTAATTCTTTGTCTTGATTTCTCTTTTGAATCTTCCTCCCCTGCACTGCAATCACTAACCACAGCCAATAGCTTTTCCCTGTTGTTGTTGTTTGGTTGGTTTTTGCTTAATTAAATGATATCTGCTCTTTTTACCCGTCCTGACCTAGCTGCTCTTGCACACAGGTGACTGAAACTCTCGTGAAGTCCACAGCAAAGCTCTTACGTGCCTTAGCAAGAGAGAAAAGGAAAGCACATCAAAACCTCAGGTTTTCTGCTTTTACTGCTGAGATTTGTTCTCAGAAAGCAGGCGCACGTGCAACAGCTTGACCAGCCAGACGCCAAGATGCCATCTGACAAATGTCTCTTTCAGCTCCAGGGGAAAATGGCTTCTGGAAAGCACCTGAACTATGGGGCACTTCACCACCAGAAGACCACGCCTCTTTTAGTGCAGGTAACAAATTATACAGGCACTCACAGTAGCATGGTGTGTGAGTGTTCCCACTGAGGGCTTTCTGCTGTCTCCCTGGCAGAGCCAGCCAAATGCTGGTTTGATGCCTGACATTTCAACATTGCCACTCTTCCTGAAACATGACCCACACTTGCTATTGTATTTGAAGTTTCCAAAAGACTATACATTATTTGACCCAAGTACCTGTTTTTCAGAACAACCATGTTTTCCTTTTCCTCCTCTTAAGAAAACAGCTGGTCTGAGTAGCCCTTCAAAAACTGATACCTCTTAAGAAGTTTTTTAGATTGGCACCCATGGTAGTGTCACTATATGTTCACCATTCTTCAAATGCACCCTCAGATCACAAGTAATAAGCATCCGCTTTCTTCCCAGCCTTGCATTTCTCTAATTCAATTAGATAACCACACACGTTTCTGCTTTGGCCCTTGTATAGGCTAGTTTTAAAGAAATGTTACACAGAAGTAATAGGAAGGTCAGGACATGATCTTGAGCTCTCCAGGTCACATTGTCCAGCTGCTAGCTGAGATCAAAACATAGAACATGCCAAAACATCTCTCTTCAAACAGAAGAAAGCTGCAAACAGAACCTGGATCTTTCTCTAAATGACATTTCTCAGACAGATGACAGAAGCGTTGATCTTCTGCAATTTCTGAATTAACGTAAAGGATGTTTATTCTCACTGTGCTGTGTTGGCAGCAATGCCCATGTCCCTTTAGACTGTAGAACGGCAAAGATAAAAGCAGCATTTTACAGCTGCAGAGAACTGAAAGAGATAAAAAAAGTCTCTGTATGCACTTTTGTCATGTTCCCCTGCCCGTCTCAGGTAAGACTAATAGTCTGCCTCCACTTGGACGTGACTCCTGTCAGGCACCAGTCAATTAAGTACTTTTGGCTTTCTCAGCACTGAACTCTGGAAGCACAAAGGAGATAAAAACAAGCCACGGAGAGATCAAAAGAGTCTGTGTGGCTGAGGACTCGGTCTGGAACGAAGGAGCAGGACCATCAGGAGGGTCAGCAAGTGTTCTTCTAAAATGACTTTTATGGTCCATAAAAGACTAAGGCATAGGCATGGAGAAAGGCAGTGATAGTTTTCTGCCTCGGCTGAATTATTAGTTTATTTTAAAGAGGACAGGGACATAGTGTGGGGAGGTTATCAGTACAAGGCAGCACCACAGGGAGCCAGATGTTCACTCCTTCACAAACCAGACCTCATTGCGACGTCCATAAGGCTTCATAGGGGGGTCATAACCATTGCACAAGTAGAAATCCTTGCGGTATGCAGCATCGCTCCCCAGAGCAGCCTTCAGCTTGGCGGCATAGCTCACGTAATCTGCCTCTTTGGCATAGCCACCAAACTGCCTGCAAAGAAACCAGAGAGGTGTTGAGCAGTCCTGGCAAAGCACAGAAAGGAAGAGAGAGAACAATATATAGCCACAGTATATTTAGACACGCATTTTGATCCAAGTCCTGCCAACATGCACTCATGCATGCACTGTTCACTGTGAACCAGTGCACATCATCTGTGACAGATGAAGTCTCATAGGTGAGAAGCCAAGCTGCAGTCATCCTTTGGCAGACCCCAAAGGGATCCCCCCCAAACAGCTCCATGTGTGTCAGCCAGCAGAATGGCCCTGCCCTGTGAATCAACACCATATCAAAGAAACAACTTTCTAAAACACAAGGTTATCTCCAAGTCAGCTCAGCCCAGTCCTCACCAATGCTGTCAACAACCATGTTCACTGTGGTGTGAACAACCATCTGCTGGAAGCCAGATCACAAAGGAAAGCCAAACTCTAGCTAGCCCAAGAAAAAGGGGAGGTAGGAACAGACAATTGGCAATTACAGAACACGATGCTATTTAAAATGGGTGGGCTGAAATGGGTCTGGTTTATGTCAACCTCCCACCAACAGGAACTGTTTCCACATCAGCCTGCACCTCACCACCCTCCCTCAGGGCCAACGTTTGAGAGAAAACAGGCTGATACTGCAGAAGTGGCCCACACCCAGAGCAAAGGCCAAGCAGCAGTCGGAGGCAAGAAAGAAGCCAGTTAGAGTCAGCCAAAATAGTTCAAGAAAGTAGGCAGAGTAACCTCCAAGGGGTAAAGAAAAGGTGAAGAGCTTATTGCTATTGTGATGCTAGTTTGAGTCCAGGCTGTCAGTCAACAGCCGAGGACATTCAAAGGTGATTTGAAGCAATGCAATGGCTGCTTGTTTCCGTGGTGGAGTCTGGTATGAATCCATCTGAAGGAGGTTTCAGTTGACAGTTTGATGTGAACCACACCAAAGAACGTTCTTAATGACTACGAACAATCTGGAACCCAGAAAGTGGGAAAAACAATAGATTCATGCAATAGAAATGGCACAGTATCTTGCAGGGCTAGCCTCCACACTTGTTTACCCAGAGGAAAAAATCCATATTCCAAATCAGTGCAGCATGACCAGGGGTAAGAAGTGACATAAAACACCTGTCTTCAGTCTAGACATGCCCCTCCATCTCCTTCTACCACACGCACCCTTTGTCCAGCAAGTCACCTGCTAAAACAAACACTGCTCTTCAGAGCACCCTAAAGACCTCAGCACTTGGGACTGGAGATCCCAGGATGCATTCCTTACGTGGAATAAATGGTCATCCCCTGTCTTTCTTCAATCTTAATGCTTTCATCAGTAGGACAAGGAGGGCTGGCTTGAAACTGGCTCGGGATCCGCAGAGAGACTTTCACCTTCTGCTGAAAGGAGCCATCTTCAGCAGGAAAAGCAGTGATGGAGACAGGAGCAGTCATGCCCATTGCAACCCCTGAAACAGACACACAGACATTACTAAAGAAGTCTAGGTTCTCAAGAACTCACAAAATTAACAGGTAATTCACAGAAGCTAATTCTAGTTTTGGAAAACTCCTCATATGAGCTCCTTGTCAGGAGTGGGGTCCTCTGGACAAGCGGAACAGCCATCATCAGGCTTCTGCTTGGGCCAAGCTCTCTCTCCACACCAGGACCCTGGGAAATAAGTGTCCCAAGTGACCTCTGGAATGCTTTTATTAATTGTGCTGCTTTTGTGGTTCTCTGAGACACTGTTCTTCTGACAAATCAGCTGTAAGACAGCAGGGTCTGTAGCTCCAGGCCAGCAGCATGTATAAATCTACATCAGCATTTAAATTAATACAATCTGCACTTAGCCATGAGCTCACAGCCAATACTGGGTGACAGGAGCTTTCTCTTAAACCCTTCCAAATGCTTCCAGACATCCTACAAGTTCCAGTGCTCCAAAACTCAGTGCTGTTATGGCTTTCAGCAGGACTGTCCATGCTGTCCACACTCCAGGAACAGCATGCTTTTTTCCCACTCATTACCACCAAGAAGAACCACATGGCACTGAAGACCATTTTTCTTCACTCTTCTTGCAGGAGTAGGGAACCTCTAAACCTCAGGATCAGGCAGCCACAAAACCAGTTGAGATCAAGCCATCTTTCTCATTTGTTTTCCTTTGATGTCATACCTGTGTTTGTGTCACATGTTATATAGAAGGCACCCTTTCTACTACAGCAACAGCGATCATCATCTTTCCAAAACATGTTGCTGCAAATGCCATTTCCCACTGCATCCACCTCCTACTCCCATGGAGACTACACTGGGCTCTCTACTAGATGCTGGAGAGAGGTGTGCAAGAACATGTATGCCTCAGACCTACTCTGTAGTCTTCACCTGCTACGAATGGTTAAAATGCGCACACTTTAGTAAAATGAGAATTAGAAGCAATCACCTGGAAGCACTGCTGTAAAACATTACAAAACACCATTAAAAAGGAAGCTCATCGTTCATTACCCTTTCATGAATAAAAATAGCCAGACAAAATATCAAGGTCATAACTGTTATTTCACTGCCCACAAGGGCACATCATAGAACTGAAGTGTCCCAGATACCCTGGATTTCATCAGCTACTGCTCACCCAGGGAGCTGTGACAGATACACGTCTGCCTGTCCTCATGTTATCCCAGCTGCAAGGTAACTCATTCCTGTTCAAACAAATAATTTTTGAGATTTCACCCTGAAACAGAGATGAGTTATAAGCAGACTCATAGCATGAGTTGGCTGGGCACGACTTAACCTGTGGCAAGTTTACTTTTCCCAGTGAGGGGCTATCCCCATCAAAGACCCCCAGTGCCAGGAGCCACAAGCCAGGCGGGCCTGCAGTGCCATCGCCTCCATCCATCCTGCTTTCACCAAGCCTCAGCCACAAACCCCGCGGGGCAGGCAGCATCTCTCACCCTTGTCGTTGCTTCCTCCGACGTACTTAAGGAGCTTGACTGCCCCTTCCTTCGAGGCTTCGTCGAACGGCTTCCCCACCAGCTCCACCGCCGCGAACCTCCCGCCCTCGCACGCTCTCTCCTCGTAGCTGACCTGATCCTGGGGAAGGAGATGGGGATGGAGGCGCTGCCAGGAGGAAGACGCTGCCCGGGGGTGATACCCGCTTTCCCTCGCAGCGCCTTAGCCGGCCCCGCTGGCAGAGCCGCCCGGGGAACAGCGCCGGCCCGCCCCGACACTGACAGACCTTCTCGCCCTTGCTCAGCAGGCGGTAGGGCCATGCCTCCACCGTGCTCAGCAGCGAGTTCTTCACCATGCCCAGCATGATGCCGCGCGGCTCAGCTCTGCCCTGCTCGGCTCGGCTCTGCCCCGCTGGGTTCGGCTCTGCCCCGCCTGGCTCGGCTCGGCCGCGCTCGGAGGAGGTGGGAGGGCCGGGGCCGGGGCCGCCCCGCCGCCCGCANGCCCCGGGGGCTGAAGTAGTGGAGGGCGCCGAGAAGTGTGAGGAGTCATGAAGAGCGGGAACAGGTGGTATTCATGTCTGGGAGACGGGAAATAGGGGAGGGAACATGGAAGGAATGAAATACAGGAAAAGGGAAGTACTGGCAAAGTGTGTCATGCGTAGCGTGGAAGGGCACCGTGCTCCTGCAACTGCAAAATCATAACCTCTTGTCTTTTCGGTTTTTTGGGTTTTTTAAAAATAAACAGAACTAAAGGGGAACATGGTTGTTTTTTAAGAAAGTGATCTGTGTCTCTGGATGTTGTAAGCTGTAGGTGAGGGGTAGATTTTAGCAGCCCCTAATGATATTTGGTCTCCTTCCCACTGACCGCCCAACTGGTCACCTCTGTTTAAAAGTTCCATCCAGATCCCTTCCCACAAATACATGTAAATAAACGCAACAGAGAGCTTAGATGACTTCTGTAGCTGGATACATTTATGTGCATAGAAGACTTAGACACCTTGAGACAACAAGTGGTTTTTTGTTGTATAAGCCATGTCAAAGGACAAGTGCCAGCTAGAGAAAGTGCCTTACCCAGGATCTCTTAAGAAGAGGTTAGCAGAGGCAGAAATCAAATACCAGTCCCTGGGAATCAGTGCCATGGGTCAGGCCAGCTTCCCCAGGCAGATGAGACAGAGACACCTCAAGGTGGTTGCTCAGCCGAACTGCTGCCTCCTCAAATAGAAGGTGAGCGGTGCAGAAGTAGGCTGGCGCATAACCTGCCTACACTCTTAAACAGCAAAAAATAAAATTATAAAACAAATAGGACGCTAAAACTTTTCCATCTAGAGAGAGGGTCGTGCAAAGGCAAAGAAATTAAAGAAGCTGGCTGTTATCATCTGATCAAGCAGGCCGTGTTCAGGTCAGAGAGCTGGGCTGGAGCCTGGCATGGGCTTTCACAGAGTGAATGACAGGGGTTGCTATCAGTGGTGACAAGGTCACAGACTAGTAATTTATTAACCATTTCTATTACTTGGTTTATTCACCATTATGGAAGAAATTGCAGAATTGTAATATACCTTGCATGCTGCAGCTTATTTGTTCTCTTTTAAAGCAAATGGTGAGTCTCTCCATTGTGCTGAGGAGGTTTTGCCAAGACTACAAACTTGCACCTATCAGCGTAGGAATACATGGACTGGGTTAAAACGGGGGTCCATCTTGTCCTGTCTTCTGTCTCTGGCAGAAGCTGGTGGTAGACATCTAGGTATAAAGTAAGAGTATGCAGTGATCTGGTCTGGCCTCCCAGCACCATCTGTACCTTGAGGGACTTAGGGAAGTCTCACCTTTCTGTTGCAAGTAGTCCTCAATTTATACAACTTCAGGTTGCCTGATAAAATGCTTGTGTCTAAAATATGCCTGTGAAAGCTAACATTTATGTTGTACTCTTCCTCCAGATAGGCCAAATTAACCAGCAGTCCCTGCAGCCCCAAGCAAAGCATCCCTTGGAGGGATCAGCAGTCTGTGCAAGGATGCAGCTGTTGCTACAGCACAGCCTAGAAACTGAATGCAGAATAACAAGAAGTTAGGGGCCTTTCTCTCCTGTTATTCCTTGTAATTTATGTAAATATATTCTAGGATCAAAATGCTCTACATTTCCTGAGAAATTATGATGGCAACTTCAACAAAGGCACAACTCTATCCTTTTATCAGCCTTTTCACAGTCTTGATTTTTCCCTTCTCTAACTAAGCAGTGTTTCAAATTCTCAAGCAAAAGCCGAGGAGAGCCAAGTTAGAGTTTTGTTATTTTCTAAAAACCTGAACTCAGAGAATTTACATCCGGGAAATATTTATCAGATTGTCTCGTACACTGCTCATACCTCCCCCACTCAACTAACTCCCAGGTTGCAGCTAAAATTCTTCCTATGTTAATTCTTCTGGTCCATTCTGAAAGATTTCATATGAAACTGGTTTTTTCCCCCTTTTCTTTTGGAGGTTATTGTAGTGTCACTGAATTTCTTTCCATAAACTCAGGCTTTGGAAATCCTTAAATAGCTAGTCTGCATCCTCACTGTGACTGGAGAGTGTTTTCAAAACAACTGTCATGCCAGACACCCCCACAATCATTTAAACATAATCCATTCTTTATTTGTGTTCTCATAAATTGCTTCATCCAGACCTTAAAGAAAACCTGTTTCTTTTCCTCTCTGGCTCCCCTTCTTATGTTTCAACACATTTCATATACACAGTTGACTGCAATGCTGAATGGAAATCGCTGTATTGGATTTGTCTTTAGAGACCTGAAGGGCAAGCCCACTCTATCCTCTGTTCAGTGCATAATTTGATTTATGCACTCTTTTTTATCACCAGCTTCATTGTCAGGAAGACATAGGCAAAGACAAGGTGAAGGCAGGGTATTCTGGGTAATCCCTGAGGGACCAAAGTCTTTGGAGTGCGTGTTTGTTAATTTTCTACAGATCTTAATTGTGCTAAAGGATGTTGGGAAATTTCTGGAGGTCAGTGCTGGCATGTGGAGAAAATACTCTGTGAATTAGACACCAACTGAATTACTATCTGTGATTTTGGGGACTGAAGAGTCTCTTAAGCTATTCTGGAAAATCCTTCCAGACACCTATCTTTGCCATTAGATATCTAAATAGTTTTGAAAAAAAAAAAATCCATGGGTCTTGGCAAAAATCTGTTCAGTGTGTTTCAGAGTGCTGGAAATTCTGAACATAGCTAGTAAATAACACCATTCTGAGTGCACAGTTCTAGGTATCTAGAAAAACACTCTTTGCAGAAGGTGGATGTTCAAATTTGGTCCCTAGCAACTGATATATCTACAGCATTGAAGCATGATATACAGACCAAGGTTATCCAGCCCTACCCACCCTCTGAACATGTGAACATGGACGAGAGGTTAAGGCTATATTTTGAAACATAACTTCTTCTCCCTCTCCCTGCCCAGCTGGAAGTGCCAAGCACTAATCCATCTTTCTGCATTCATCAGTTGTTCAGCAGTTTTGAAGTACAAATTCCCCAGCTGTTTCAGATGGAGTGCTTTAAAAATAGGCCAGAGAGAGAAATTCACCTGATCTTTATAGAAAGAGCTTCCTCTGGTAAGCAGAAAGAATGCCTGTATAGACTAAAGGTATTCATGCTCAAGTAGACTGAGCTTGTCAATTTTTTTTGCTTGGGACACAAAACAGCCATCATTAAAGAACAGGGTCAGGTTTCACCTACTGACCTAGCTTTGGAAGGCAGCAACAAAATGCAGAAGTTCTGGTCTCCTTAGCAAAGCTGACTTGTGTGTGTGCTCTACTTTTTTCTCTCCAGCAGTGTCCCATTGAGAAAGGCTTAAGCAGATGAAAAAAAAATAAAGATTTCCCTTTTTTTTTTCTGGTAGAGATTTAAGTGCTCTGAGGTCTCCTGCGAGCATACAACCTTCTCCTATGCACCGGGAGTCTCCGCAGCTGAGTATTTCCACGCCTCTGACTCTGCAGAGCATTCAGTCGAAGGGGAAGGACAGTTTTGCTGATGACATTCAGACGTTCGTTCAGTTCTTCCAGCCTTTTCCTTATCGACTGGACTTCCCTCACAAGGTTGTCCACAGCTGCGGAGACAGGGCGGAGACTACAAAGAGAGTAATAGAGAAGAATAACTCAGTTTAGGGAGTGTTTCTGAGCATGCAAAGTAATTTACCACGACCTTTGTTTCTTGGTGGGTAAGGGCGCTTGATGATGAAAGGGTTGCAAGCAACCATTAAAAGATGCTTCAAGGCTACCGTGCCCCTTTGGTGATGGGAGTTCATCTGAGGTACCCCATCTGAACTCTGGAAACCACAAGCTTCAGGACCAGTGTGAGCAACGTGGTCTTTCCACCACCTTATTTTAATTAGTATTAATTAACTAGGAGTACACATGGAGGCTAGGCCAGTGATTCCCATGGAGTACTGTTAGTTCTCAGCATTTCTGATGAACCAGTCTGTGTCCTTGCCAGCAAACTCATAATTCAAAGCCCAGTACAGGATATATGGCTGGATAGTCTCATTGCATCTTCCTGGACTAAAGTTAGAACTCTCCAAATACAAGACTTAATATCACCCCTGATAATCTTAGGCACCAATGAATTTCAGCACTGTCAGTGTGAAAGTTGTGATGAATTCTGTGCTCGTAACAACAGCTACCATACAGCCAGGGAGAAATCTGCTTGCTGTCAAAGGCCAGTGTATAATCTATCAAGTATATCCTCAGGAAACCCTGATCTGTACAGATACTGTGTGACCACCTGACTAGTGCCTTTTTTATTCTTGTAGCCTTTCCTCTTTAACTGGTTCAATGCGTAGCATTTGCAAACATTTTTTCCTTGTTCCTAAAGAGAACAGTGAGTTATGGAAGACAGCCACTTTACTTGCTTTATGAACAATTCTGATTTAAGTGATATTCAGTTTCTAGTAATTCCCAGTATTCCTCTCTCCTCTCTTTCTTTCACTGCCTTTCCTACTCTCTTTCTGGAAATATGAGATTGAAGTAAATTTTGTGAGTTTGCTCAACAGTTAATATGTCCTGCAATGCAAAGGGGGAATATGATGTCATGAACATGAAAGTGAATAGCTTTCTCAGATCTAGGTGTTAGAGACTGAAATTTAAAAAAACATCACAGACCAAATCAGCTTCTTTTCCCTGACCTGTGGCCAAGCCCATGTGTGGATTTGTAACACAAATCATTTTTTCCAGACTGCTCTCACAAGTGTGAGCTGCCAAAGGCATTTTCTTTAGGAAGATTCTTGTAGTACAGTGATGGCAGTTGAGAATGTTTCACAATAAATAGTTAGCAGAGTATTCAGTTTACTAATCAGAGCTGGTAGCACAACAGGTACTGAGACAGTGTGTTTTATTTCCCCTCAGCTGAGAAATATGAAAATTCCTCTTTAAGAAGATGAATCGTGGACACCCAGGAGGACACTCGGGAGACGACTGAATCCCACCTCTGGATGAGAGGAATTACCTGGAGAACTCAGGCAGGAGAGCGTTCGGGTTGTTCAGCAGGGTATGCTTCATTTGCCAGAAGATGTCGTTTCCCCATTTCTCAAGGGTTTGAGTAATACTGTTAACACCTTCTATGTTGACCTTGTCAGCTAGGGTAGCAGGATGTCCATGGAAGAGAGGAAAACAAATGTGTCAGAACAAGAAAATATGAGCCAGTGCTCCAAGTTTGATTCCATTCCCCATCACAACTCAGTTGCAATGAAATGCCAAATATTAAACACATGGAGGATCTAAATTAAAAAGCAGATAACTCTCCCTCGCAGTGTCATTCTCTGCCTCAGGTGCTCACGTTTTCTGCTGTCGCTGGATACCCCAGCTGATTATTTCTAAAACCATTTTTTTCTCCAGAAGTCTCAGCAGCTATCCAGGAATCAAGAAAGAGCAGTCATGAATGAACACTGTCTATCTCACTCCATGGACAAAGTAAGTGAATCTACAGCTACAAGTTACTGAACACCTCCCATGCTGAACCACCACTGTGACCTCCTACCGCCTTCTCTGTAGTTCCATTTCTGATGCTGGTCCAGAAAGTCCTCCTGAGATTTACTGCAGGGCAAAAGGATGAAGAGGAGGAGAAGAGGAAGAGTCACCATGATGGCTGTTGTAGGACCTTGACTTCCCCCTGTGTCTGTGGAGACAAAAATCTTGCTAAGTGCTTCATTTCTTTTTTTCTTCTCTTTCTGCACTTCCAATCTGTCACCACAACACCAAATTTCTCTTTGATGATGTTTTTATTTAAAATGTTGTTCAAGTTGCTCAGTCTAGGTTTTACAGAAGCACAGGGACTTTTCTTTTTCACAGGTATGAACTTTACTTCCTTTTCAAGCAATGGAGGGGTACTGAGATGCTTCATCAACTGGCAGCAGCTGGGGAAGTAGCTTTGTTTCATATGTAGTCGTGTTGGGATAGCACCTCATAGCTGTAATTGTTCTAGCAGTGTCAGGAGGAGGTACTACGAGGTATGAAAATCGCTGCATCCCTACTTTGTATTTGGGAGAAACAGGGTAAACAACAATTAAACAATTTATCTCATAGTGGCCAGAATAAAAAAAGTGTTCTTTTTGATCTGATCCACTAACCAGTGGCAATATCTTAGGTGCTGCCCAGTGATGGAACCTCAAAGGCAACCCCACCCCCGTGTACTATCTCCACCTTGCCCCGGTGTCACGGGGTCAGTTCCTCCTGAGCAAAGCTGCAGAGTCGACAAGACAGGTATATGAACTGATGTGAACACTTGCCTAACGCCTTGTTTTCTATCAAGTTGACCATCATTCCTAAGCCAAGGAAATCAACCCTAACCTACAAGCCCTCCTGGGCAAGTACCATCTCTAAATGTAAGAGGATAGATCAGTCTCTCCACAGCTTACTCATGCTAATTTGTTATTCTGTCCTAATAAATTAGTCCCTCAGTGTTGAATCTGGTATTTTAATTTTTAAAAAAAAAAAATGTCACGAACAGCTGTTCTGCTAGAAATTGGCTGAAAATATCCATTATGCACATATTGCACATAGCAAACAGAAAAAATGCATTGCCAAGTTCATGGGGTTTAGTGATGATTTCGGTCATCTGTAGTCACAGTGATGGAGGGGCTCATGTGAGAAGCAGGCACATCCAGAAAATCCAAATTATTCTCCTATTCAGGTACATGCATCAAAAGCCTGAGATCTCACTGGAAAACATGAGGACATTAAACTTCTTTTTGAATGTAATATAGCCTTCATCTCCTAACCATCTGGGAAGAATTCAGTCACCTCAAAACCTACCAGAAGCTGTAGCAGATAAAGCAGTAAATAAATAATTCCTTTCACTTTGTGCCTTTCTTACATTTGATCACTAGTGCATTTTAATTGCAACTGCATTTATTTTCCACTATTTAAAGTAGCAGTATGAATATAACCATGCTAATGGAAGATGTTATGATACTTTAAAAATATTACTTTCCACCTGTCAGGATGTAATTTGTATTTAGTATTCTTCATCTAATTGGAGTATTCATTTAAAGGAAAAATAAATTAGCTTCTTCCTATCTCACACATGCATACAGCTTTTCTTCCCCCTAAGTCAGAGCTTTCAAAATAAAGATAACCTTTAAGAAGGTCTGACGATATCACCAAGGCTCATAATGAAAAGGTCTTCATGGACCCTCTTGAAACTATTTGCATTGACACCATACCTCCTCCACCTCTCAGCTTTTCCAGATAAATGCTCCAGCCTTTACAGCTTTTTTTTTTCTCTCTTTCTTTGAATAACTATGCCTTGCACATGCCTTTTTAATCTTCCCTGATGGGAAAGGACTTACCAGACACCAATGTGTCTAATTGCAAATGATCTGAAAATGCTGCCAAACATCAAGGAGACAGTGTGGCTTCCAAACTAATTGGAAACCTTCCTGAAGAGATTGTCCATTCCTTACTCTTTCCACCTCCCACTTGTTTCAATACCCCACAGCTGGGATACTTTGATCTTTCTGTATTTGTTAAAAGAAGAGTGGTAATAAATTCCACCTACATCTGGTACTGAAAATACACCGTACTTGAGTTCAAACTTTTTAAAACATCAGGTGTCCAAATGAATCACAATACCCACATGTTCTGTTTGCAGGGCCCCTCACAGACCAGTTTCTTTGTAGCTTTGCTCCCCACATTCCTGAGGGTCTACTGTAATTTATTATCACAGTAAACATCAGGTTATAATCATCTTTGAAGTAGATTCTCATACCTCAGACACACAGAAAATGAGCAATCTTCCCTCTCTTAGGTGGAATTGTAGACAGCAAATGGATATTCACTAACAAAGTTCCGAGTTGAAAAAGTCTGCAGGGTCATCTGTAACAGGAACCAGATCCCCAGCCGATTCAAATATGTCTTCTGCTCTTTTGCAGAGTTGCACTGGGAAGTACTATCAGGGTAGAACACAGATGGACAAGCAGGGAGAACTCTCTCACATCTGTGGATGGAAACCCTTTCCTAAATGCAGAGAATAACAATAGCAACATATTAGCTTTGTCATTGTTACTATTAATTGCAATAATATGCAGTGCTGTCAGAAAATTACATCACATTCTGCCCTTGGAGCAGGGTAGGCTCAGTGATTCACTGGACAGTCCCTTCATCTGCAGGCAATGAAGACCAACATATTTGTTTCATTATTACACAATATTTTTTTCATATTTTAACCTTTAGATTCCTCACTTCAGCATGATGAAAGAGCTCAGCTAGCTTAATACCCTGAGCACAGCCCTGCTGGGATCAGCAGTTGTGCCATCCAAGCCAGAATCCCTGCCCCAAAGCAAAGCAGTACTGCCGGGGTTTGAACTCCCATCGCTGTCCCTCTCCGATTAACCCCTTTGGTTTCTTGTTGCTGCATTTCCAGTGCTCATCCCTCCTTACAATGTACTGGGTAATCACAACAGAGCACTGAGATTCCCTTGGTATCTGCCCCAGACTTTGGCAACTGAGGTCAAGCATGATTAACTGTTCACCACTGCTTGTGGGTTGTGCTGCCTGCCAGGATCTGGTGGATTTGCCTAGTTTACCTGCTTCTGGTAGCAAACAGAGCTTCATTTCAGAATGAAAATTCTGAAATAAAATGAAAATTCTCCTCCTCGCCTGAAGCCTGAGCAGAACACACTCATCCTATTGCAGACATGTGAGTTGTTGCTTTACGATGCAGAGCTTGCCTGCCCCTTGTTCAACAAGAGGGCTTGAACCCTTCCCCTGTGCTTCTGACTGCTCTAAACACATGCCCTCTCCTGAGTGCATGAGCATCCCAGTGTGTTAGCTCAAGCCAATGCTTGCTTTGAGAAGAGGATGTTGTTGATTAGAATTATCAATCACTGCAGTGATACCAAAAATGAAGGACTTTTTTTTTGCATTTGAACATTGAACTGCAAGTGAATTACACTCATGCTTTTCATTTGAGGTCTGTTCTCCTTTCATAACTTTTTCAAGTTCCTTTTGAACTACTTTCAGACTGAAGCTAAACAGTGGTTCTGGATTTTGGGTTGTTTGCAGGGAAATAAAATATACTTTTAAGTGACTCTGGGAGTCTGATCTCAGGTAAACCGTAAATGCATAAAATGTAGCTCTCGCTCCAATGATAATGGATATTTAAACATCAAAGTATGTTTAAGATTCTCTATTTTGTAAAGGATCTCAATAGATAATAAAGCTATTTTTGCAGACTGTTGGAACTCGTCTTTTTTTCCTTCTATCTCTCTTATTTCCATTGCAATATTTTAAGGTTATATTACTTACCCACACCCAACTAAAATGTTCTGGTTTATGTATTAGGTTCAAGAAGGTTTATGTTATATAAACCAAACAGATTTGCATTAAAAAAAAAGCGTATTGTAGCTGCGTACAATTTCTAATGCCAGTTCTGTGAGACTCCCAGCCTGGGATCTTGAAAGGTCTCTGAGCTTTTAGAGGAGAAAGCTGCCAAGCCTGTGAGTCCAGAACAATCAAAGTATTTGCAAGCTCTACTTGCAAAGCGGATGGCATTTGTTACCTCTCCAAGCAAAAAAGAAAGAAAAAAAGGAAACATTAGCATATGCTTGTAGAATTATGTAATGGTGGAAAGATCGTGAAAAAGGCCAAAAATAATTTTAAAAATTGGATCCTACAATATTAACCCAGCCACAGCAGTATAGCTAGAATATCACCTGTTTCAAAAGTCTTTGTTATAAATCCATTGTAATGGAATATTCTTCAGTTTACGTGTGTGGGTATAATGCTATATGTTGGTGCACACACACACACACACACACACACACTCAGTTTGGGTTTGGAATAACAATATCTAGGAATAAAAATATCCTGAATTTTTCGAGTTTGGCTACAAATTTGAGTTAACTAGTGCTTTTCCATACAACTAAGAGTTAACACTGCTCATTTTCTATCTGGATGTTGTGTGAAAGTGAGGAGCATATGAATCCCTGAAATAGCCTGACCACCCTGTCAAACAAAGAGATCTGATTGACAGCCCCAATGACAGACAGCTAGGGTGATGCTGTTGCCAGCAGGCAGCCATACTGGTGATAAAGAAGCAAAAAAAAGCCATCCAGGTGCAAAGCACACATCTACTGCAATACATCTGCTGCAATTCAAAACAATAGTAAAGTACTGTTGGTTTTGAGGAGGTAATATTCACCTTCTGCCTCTTCTCCAGGTGAGCCTGCTTTTTCAGGATATGTCTTATCGTCAACTCTCATTTAGTGCTTGGTCCTTCCTCTTGGAAGTTTCTCTCTTTAGATAGGCATTCACAGACCTTGCACTCTCCATGTCTGTCTGACGGTCTGCCTGACTCTAAGGATTTGCTTTCTCTTTCTTTCTCCCTACTTCTCTCACTCTGCACACCCCTGTTCTCTGGAAATGTAGGTAGCAATCCTCCAACCTCCACATCCATGCCAGTCTGCACATATTCCCTCCTCTCCTGGCTCTTCCCACAGGTGCCTTTAGAGTCCCTCAATGCAACAACCTCTTTCTGAGGTGTATGGATACGTTTCCTCCAGAGGAAGAAACAAAACATTCCTGGGAAAGAAGGCAGAGAATTGTATACAAGCATTACCTTTGCTCTTGAGGCCAGTTCTTCTGTGATGAAGCTTCCAAATCTCTGCCTCCCTGCTCCTTTCTTCCCCTTACTACCCACTCTGCATTTCAGCTTGCAACGAGTGACGTGTCCCTCTTCATTTCCCTGCTTTCCACATTTCCACAGTCTTTCCGTGGAGCCTCCTCCAGCTGTACCTCTCTTACCCCTCCCTCCCACTCCTGCAAACTAGCCATCTCTCCCCACACATGGGAGCCTTATGAGAAGGAAAGCCTGGGTGATGGAGCCCTTCTCAAAAACAGCTCTGTCTCCAAGGAAAGCCGTGTTATCTTTGCCCCCGGTTCTTTCGGGCAGCTCTCAACCGCTGGCTCTCTGGCACAGCTGTATGACTTCTCGTCCTAGTCACAGTTTCCACTATGCAGTGCTTTCCTCTGGCTGCTTGAACCCTCCAGCCATCCAGTCATGAATTTGTTCACCGCGTTCTTCCTGCCTTTTAACTAACAGGCCAATTAATTCCCTGCTGATTAGTTCATTCCTGATGCACTCTGCCAAATCTATTTCTAGTGGAATAAACAAGGAGGGATGAATCGGCTGCAGTGTTGTTGTTTTTTTCCCTTGACCCCCTCCCCCAGGTCTGCACTTGCCAAATCAAACAGGCTTTGGTCTGGTCAGTACTTAATAAAGGGATTTCAAAACAAATGCAAGGCGTTAAAGGGATTCATTTTGTGAAGCAGGGGGAGAACCCCTGATTCTGGTCCCATGTTTGTGTCAAACTGATATTTTGCTGTGATTTGAGAGGATGTGCAGCCACCACAGCCCAAAGCTGCAGAATTGCTGCACACATCGGCTCATGGCTAGACCCATGGCACTGCTTGCGAGTGCCTTGGCCAAATCTGCATTCTTCTTAATATTACTTCTCCAGTATCAACTGGCAAGAACACCCTCTCTGTTTCCTGACCAGCCTATTTTTACTTAACTCAGTTTTCCACAGCCAAGACACTGCACTATACAGTGAGAAAAAGATGCTTTTCTCACAGGGAGAAGGACTGTTCAGCCACTCAGAATAAAAGCAAACACCCACAAGTAAGGAACCAGAGGGTATGTGCGAGTGATAACAGACAGAGCAGTTGAAAATGCGGTATTGTGATCGCAACAGAGTGATGCTAGTGTAAACCAGTTGAGGAGCTGATTGTGAGGGAAGCTGAGTGGCTTTTAAGCACAGTCCATAAACATCAGCCAGCACTATCGTTTAGTCAGCCACTTAAATCTAGTCAAGGAGAGGTTCCACTGGAACCAGACTCAGGGATATCTGCTGCTCTGACACCAGAAGCATGTGCTTTTGGCTGCTCCTGCTCCCCCAGTCCCACTGGCTCTGTGGCAGTGAAATTTCTGAGAAGACTGCCTTATTTATGGAGCCTTGCCACTGAAACAGCAGGACACTCATTTGCAAAGTTATAAAACACCAGTTTTTAAAATCAGTGCACAATATACAGGCTTAACACAGACCAGCCTCCGGAGGAACTGGAAACATATTTTTTCAGGGCTCAAACAAGCAAACAAAATGTCCAGGCAACAGGCAAATAACCCAAACAATCATCTGCCTCCAGCTGTTCCCCATTCAGCATATGGCAAACACAGTCCTGTTATGCCTTTGCATCTCCCTGCTAAGAGGAAGCGAACTGCTGATGGTCAGTGTGAGATGGGGACACCAGCTTGAATGCTCCGGGCAAGAACCCCTCCATGGGGGCATGACACAGAGACACCGGCTGAGCAAACCTGATGGCACTTCATGGCGCGCATCGACCCGGTGCTGGCAGACCCAGCTGCTCAGAGGGAAGAGGGCAATTCCCAGTGGCACATTAAGACGTATGCTTGCTGCTGGGCAGTTTGTGGGATTTTGCAGCAGGTGCTGCCTTCCCTTTTGTATAACATATCCCCTTATTATCTATCCTCTCTTTATAGCTTTTCCAGTTCATACACCACCGGGCACTTCCCTCTGGGCTCTCAGCCACAGAGTGCCCAGCGTTGGCAGAACAACATTCAGACTAGAGACAGACCCATCAGGAGTTTGGCTGGGGCAGCCCTCTGCAGTAACTCCCTCAATTAACACACCCCGTGCCAGCCCCTGTGAAGGCAGCATGTGGGCACATCCCAGAACCTCAGGTGCTGCACAGCTGAAACTTTTGTACAGTTCTGACCATCTTTTGGCCTTTTCTCATGCTAGGGTGAACTGGTGTTGGTTTTACTGCATGGGTTTATTAGAAACTCCATGGTCATCTGCACTACTTAAAACTTCCTGAAGTGTGCCTGCTGTTTTCCACCTGCTAGAAATGTTATTATCACTTTTCCTGAGTTTAATTGCCTTTATTGTTTCTTACTGTTATTCTTCACTGCTTGACTGTATTTATTTTGTTGTTTGAACAAGCATTTCCTGTTTATTGCAATGTCTACTCCTGTGTGATGACTCTGTCATGGAAGGACTCAGCCAGGCACAGGAGGAAAGAGGATGGTGTTCCTGGCCTTGTCATGTAGCCATGCAGAATAGAAGGATGGGATGAATAAAAGAGGTAAAAGCATTAGCTTAGCACTAACAGGAATGCAAAGATACAGGTTATTTCTTCCGCCTGGACACCTGGAAAAATGTACAGCTGAGAACATCTCCTGCCCCAGCAGGTCATCAGGAGGTGATTGCCCCTCTGATCTTACAGCAGAGCTGTGTATGCGATCACTCCGTTGTGCAGCGCTGCATGAGTGACCTTCTCTAGCTTAAGAACCTTATTATATATTGAGGACCTTAAATAGCAGCCTTTAATGTGGCTCCTTTCAGGGCCGAGGAGCAACCAGAGGTTTCTGTGCCAGCAGGCTAGAAAAGACTGTAATCTCTGGCAGACAGGTGGCAAGAAGCAAGGGGTGGCACAGGCTCAACACTGATGAGGGGCCGGTGGCTGTGTATTTTCATGCTTTTTGGCTTGTAACGTTTTTCTAAACGACCACGTTGTCTACACAAAGCTCTCAGACTTCCAAGCTTAACCCCAAGTGTCTCATTTTTCGGCATCTGGCTTTTTCAAACTGCTTTGGAAAAAAAATAAATAAAATGAACAGTGACATTCACATAAATTAATGATCTATTTGCAACTTTTTGATTGATACTAGAACACTTGACAGGTCCAATTTATATGCAAATCAGCTTACATTCACAGCGTAAAGAAGGAAAACTTCATTTCTAATGCTTTGCAAATCATTAAATCCTCTGAGCATATTGCTTAGTCATATGTTCCTCAAAAGCATCAATTTAACCACAAATCACTTGTCCTTGCAATCCATTAGCCCCACAGAGAATTTTGGGCTTGGGGAGCAAGCCATTTTTGTGGGGAGGCATGAAATTAAGAGTGGGCTATGCTGTACCACAAATGTAAAAGCATTGCAAACCTATGGGCTTTTGCACTGTGTGTGTGTGTGCGCCAGATGTTAGAAGATCACAAATGAGGACACCAGACTTCCCAGTTCCTGCTTCTGGCTGTTTTCTGCTATTCCTTTGCTCCCAGCTCTAATTGGTACCAGAAGCATTTTCTTAGAAGGAGTCACTCTGCTGGACAGCTCTTGCCCTCTCTATCATAGGCTTTGCTAACTGAGACTTGAAAAGGATCCAGGATCTATCCTGTAAATATTTACATAGATACAGGACTGTCACTGCTCTTAAATCAAAGCCTGGAGGACAGGAAATGGCATATGGAACAGAAAGACTCTGTATTCAGAAAGACCTGGAAGGGAAAGAATAACAACAACTGTGATGGCTTCTCCAGAGTTTGCCACCTGGGACTGCCCCTGCAAGTGCTGTGTTGTCAGGTAGGTCTCTCTCTCTCAAGCCTGGTGACATCGGTGGAAGAAAACCCCTCTGGTACCAAAAGATTTTGGATCAGAACTATTCTCTTTCCCATTCATATCTGAAAAAAAAAAAATTCTCTTCACCAGCTAGACCACTTGGTGTCTCTCTTCTGCTCCTTATTCATTGTTACTGTTTAAGGAGTTCCAGGACAGACCTGGACACAAAAGACTAAGTACATTATTTGCAGAAACAGCACCTGAAACAGGGGAAAGCAAGAGCAGCAGCAGATGCTGAGGAAATGTGATGTGTTCATTAGCCAAGTGGAGCCTCTTTTGATGTATTTAGCCAATACTCCTTCCTCTTATTTAGTGACAAAGGACGTTGCTCTGTGAGTTCTCACACAAATCATGACTTGAAGAAGTGGTGGTGTTAGATGGCTCATGCGTGGGCCTAAGAATCAGGAAGCTGGAGCCTTGTGGCTTTGGGGAAGCCGCAAAACCCTCCTTGCTCAATTTCCCCTTTGTGGGAAAGGGAGAGTTCACTTCTTCATGTACCTCGGAAGGCTGCGGTGATGGTTGAGGACAGCTTTGGAAAACAGCCTGGCCGTCTTTTGTAATTAATCAATGACAACAATAAAGTAAAATAAAATAAAAT
>VZTD01002697.1:0-29167 GCA_013397725.1 Rhagologus leucostigma
GGAACTGGGTGATCTTTAACATCTCTTTTAACCCAAACCATTCCGTGATTCTATGAAATTAGCATCCAGGTTTCTTTTAGCAAAAGCATTCCAGAGAAAAAATATTCCCAGGTCACTGATTGTAACCAAAGATGGCAGAACACAGGATACTGATCTTTCACGCAGCACTCATAGTTAACTTTGTGTCTGGTTACATCAAAGCTGCCTTCAGCTACTCCCCACATTCATTCCTGCAGTCTCCAGGGCCCTTTGGACGAAACTTCCCTCTGTTCCATTTCCCTTTGTGCAATTAAACAGGCTATTTACTCTGATAAACAACTGCTGCTGTTGGGATCCATTTGTTGCCTGTCTGGAACCAACAAACGTGGAGACGCAGCTGGGGCAAAGCCAATCCACAGCCTCTGATGTGCAGCACGGATTTGGGATAATTAAGAGTGCTGCCAATTAATTCTGTGTGCAGACCAGTGACACAGGGTGTGTTTGCCTGGGCCGTGCTCTGTGTGTGGCCGTGAGTTACAGATAATTGCAGGAGAAGAACTCCTTTCTTTGTGAAATGTCAGGAGATGCACCCTGCAGGACTCGGAAGTAGAGGGAAGTTAATCTTTAGGTTTCTCCATCCTTATGCAGAGCTGCAAGTTCCAGGGGGATCCAAATACACTCCCACCCTCACAGACAGGAGAAGCAGGGCTATGGGGAGGTGTGAAGCTCAAGAATTGATAATTGGTAGAAAAACTTCAGGAAACTGTAGAAAAATTAGTTCCTGCCCAGTGTGATGCTCCCTAAGGCTTCTCCATCTCTCTGTCTCTCTGAGGAATCTCTCTGGAAGTTTTTGAGTGGGAGGAAAACACTCAAAACATGGCATTTCCTGGCAAATGCCCACCCTGCAATCTGCATTAAAGCAGGGAAGGGTTGCTGCTGGTGGTGGGGAGGTGGAGTGGGCAGGGAAAGGGCTGGGCTGTGAGGTCTGCAGGTGAAGCTGCCCAGTGGTCCCTGCACCCTGGGGTGGGTCCCAGGAGCAGCACCGGAGCTTTGCCTCGGCCATCATGGAGAAGCAGGTCAGGCCTGAGCAGGGGCACTGCAGTGGCAGCACCAGAGATAGAACCAGAGAGGTTCTGAAGAAAAAAACACTCCCCAGAAATTCCCTCGAGAAGCAGCAGCCGTGCTGGTGTGTGCTGGTGTTGCCCACCACATCCCGAGGCAGCGCTGGAGACGCCCAGGGCCCCGCCGGGATGATCCTTGTTACCTGTGGGAACAAGGTGAGAGCTGAGGCAGGGTCGATGTCCTGACAGGGATGAGCAGCCCTAGGAATGTTTGACCCCAAAGGGCTTTCTCACAGCTGAGGAGTTTGCAGCTGTTTCAGGGTGAAATCATTGCTAGTCCCTCAGGCAGCTGCACAGGAGGGAACTCGCAAGCAGATTTGGGAGGGATATGCCTTAAATCCCTGAGAGCTTAGTGCCAGAACATCTCTCAGGATCTTGGAGAATGTGCCTGGTGTCCTGCCAGGACAGAGCCCAGCAGATAAATATCTGGAACACAAATGTATTGCAGTAGGGAAGTGGCACTAAGCTGGTTTGTAGCTCCTTTGAGATATCAAAACAATATCACAGGGATAAAAAAAAATAGCTACTTTTAATGTGGACTACTTCAGGTTTGGAGTTTTCAGCCACGCTCAGCATCAGTGACCCACAGGTGAGGTTCCCAAAGGGTTCCCTGCTCTGCACCCTCCTCTTTCTATGCTCTATGCTCTCTGCAGCCCCCCAGCCCCTCACCTCCTGTCAACGGCTCTCTTAGGCAAACCAGGCACCAAGGTTTGGAGGAACTTGTGGAGTCGTTGTACCAGGGAGCTGACACCTTCCAGCAGCCCCCACACCATCTTCACCCTGCAAAAGCCAAGTAAACAGGCTGAGTTCAATGACGGCTAAAGGCAGCAAACGGGGAGGGTGTTCATGGTAAATGCACACTGTAATAATCTTTTCCGTAACCAAGAGATCCTATGGAACACCATACCCAGCCACACCCGCTCTCCCTTGGATCTTGCCTTCAGGGAGCATCGAATCCCTTCGCCTGTCCCTTCAGCTGCCCTGCCACTGCTGAAGGCACAGCCCTGGTTTGTGTGTCATTCCCTAATGCCTCTGTTGGGATGTTCTTACCCCTTCCTGAATAAGGCTGGAAGCCTGTAGGGCTGCAGCAGGACCATCGCCAGTGGGTCCTGCAGTCCATTCACCTGCTCCTTCTTCCACAAGCCTGCACCCAGGCATGACAGCACAGAAGGAAATAAAGACCAGTAATTACAAGCAATGAAATAAATGCAATAACTCCTCTTGTCCAGCTCAGGCAGGTACTGAAGCCCAGGTCAGAGTCCAGCTTGAGCCACTATTACAAAGTCTCTTTGCGATAGAAATATTTACTGTAATAAATAACCAGTAATGTCTTAAATGTAACACTGCCCCTCTTGAAGGCTGCAGCAGCCCTAAACCCAAGCTGAGCACCCCAAATCCTCTACCTGGCAGGAAGTAAGGGGTCAAGCACTGAGGGACCCTTTTGTACAGGCCGGGGTATGTCCCACTGGATTGTCCAGAGTCGTTCTTCCCACAGGTGCTGCCAAAGCGGAAATTGCCATCAAAGTAGTTAAAGCCAAAGGCATCTGGGAGACACAGAGAGAAAGGGACGATGTGTGTCTGTGTCACACTTGGAGGTGCCCCTTGGGTCCTGGGGTGCCACTTACTGTTCCTGTACAGGAAAAGGGCAGTGTCCTGGTACCCCTGGGAGAAAATGTCGTTCAAGACCTGCAAGGAGAAACACTTGAGGTCACTAAAGAGCCCTGATCCCCGTACTACAGGATCAATCCAAAGCTGTTTGACTGTGGAGGGTTGGGATGGCCCATTTGGGAAGGCAGCAAGCACTGGTTGGTTTCCAACCAGCACAGCACTGGTCAGAGAAACACAGAATGGTTTGGGTTGGAAGGGACCTTAGAGATCACCTGGTTTTGTCTGGTCTTTTGCAGGTTGTGGACCCCATCCCAAGCCGGCCACCCATTAGCAGTGTCCCCCCCCAAAAATGTACTGCAGAAACAGTGGGGCTGCCTCCTGCCTTTGAAACCCTATTAATTAACAGTGGAGATTGAGCTGAACCTTAAATTTTGAGAAGGTAGGAGCAGCATTAATCTTTTAACCAAAACTGAGCTGGGAGAAGTCCTGGTGGTCTCACCATGGTGCTGGGTGGAAAGAGAGCGTAGCTGATCCTGCACAGGTTCTCTATGGAGATCTGGATGCTGCCGTTGAAGATCTGGAAGCAGAAGAAAATGGCGGGGCAGTCACGGGGGCAGATGTCCAGCTCGCCGGTGAATGGGGACACGGTGATCACGGGCTCCTCCAGGCTGGACACGGGCTGCAGGCCCGTGAAGCCTCCGTCCACGTAGCGCTGGGGGAGGAGCAGAGGGAGGGTTTGCTTTGGGGACCTTTGCAGTGTCACCGAGTTGAGAACCAGCAGCTGAGCTGGTGACACTCCTGCCATGAGCCCGTCCCAGCTTGTCCTCCCTTCCCCATTCCAACAGTGTCTCGTCTCCTGTGCTCTTTATCCCATTGCCAGCTCCTTCCCCTGCCCTGCCTGTGGCACCTAGCCAGCTCCTTGACCGGGTGCGGTAATCCACAGCAGTTATTAAAATGGAAATATGATTATTTTCCATCACAAAGCTTGGTACAACAATTTTTGGCAGTCAAGAGCCAATTCAGACGTCACCGAATGCACAGTGTTGTATAACTTTCAAGTTAGCTTGAGCAGTAGGGCCCCCACGTTTAATAATTGCCTGCAGATCCCTGGGGGATTCCTCACTGGACAAGGAAAATGTCAACTGCTCTATTCCAAAAGGAATCTGGATTTACCACCCACCTCAGTGGGATTGGAAGTTGCAGCTGATGGAATTAAATGTTCATGAAATAAGAGTGCAGAGGGGCCTCACAGAGCAATCACAGACCTGGGGATGGGTTGGGTGGGAAGGGACCTTAAAGCTCATCCAGTGCCACCCCCTGCCATGGGCAGGGACACCTTCCACTATCCCAGGTTGCTCCAAGCCACGTCCAACCTGGCCTTGAACATTTCCAGGGACCTTAGAGACCCTCCCAGTGCCTCAAGGGGCTCCAAGAGAGTTGAAGAGGGACTTTGGACAAGGGATGGAGTGACAGGACAAGGGGCCATGGCTTCCCACTGCCAGTAGGGTTAGATGGGATATTGGGAAGAAATCCTTCCCTGTGAGGGTGGGGAGGCCCTGTACAGGTTGCCCAGAGCAGCTGTGGCTGCCCCAGCCCTGGAAGTGGATGCAGTAGAAAACACTGCTGAGCTCCTCCTTCCCTCAGACAAGCAGAGAGCATGGAAATGCACAGGGCTGGGGGAGGATCCTCCCACGAACTCTTGATGTCTCAGCCGTGCAAGTCGGCACCTGAGCCAAGGGATGAACCTGCACTGCAGACAGGCCCTGCCCGGGATAACTGGATTGTGTCTCAAGGTCCCCACTGTGGGCGTCCTCTTATCTCGCTCAGACATCTGCAAGGTCATTCACACTCTGTCTGTGGGCAAAGCAAGAGAGGGCTCTCCAGATGGCAATTCCACCCAGCTATCATCTTGGGATGCGGTGAAGAATAAGCTGAGGGGCTTTATCATCCTCCATCAACTAAAGAAAAAGGCTGGACACACCTATCCCTCCCTGATCAGGGGAATGTAAAGTTCATACCCAAGAGCTCCTGCTGGGAGTGTGTGTTTTAGTGGAAATATCACTCACCACTCCTCGGTAGGATGGAGGGATGAATCCACAATAAATAGGAAGAAAGCAGCTGCAGAGGAGAGCCTGGGGAGGAGAGGGATTGCAGAAGTCAATATTCCTGTCAAGGTTCTTCTGGACAAAAGCTGTTGACTTGGTGTCTGAAAATTCAGCCTTGACGAAGTCTGGAGCCAGGCTGTCTGTGCCACCTGGACTTTGCTGGGGACTGTGGCAAAAAAGGCTTCAAGAAGAGGAAAACATCTGATTTCGTTGAAGTGGAAACACTTCTCTGGAGCAGGGCACAACACTGCATTTTTAAATTTTATACTTGCCAGAATTAATAGTTGTAAATCTACATATCTGTGTCCAACGCTGCCCTTTGATGGTGGCAAGCTGAAGCTTTGGGGCCAGTTTGCATCTTTGCAGGTTTTTGGACAAAACCAAGAAACCCTCACAAGGCATCCTCACCCTGCTGGGATTTGTCAGTGGGAAAACCACTGCTGGGGTGTTGGCAACCATTTCCTACCAATCTCATCAGCTGGGAATGAGCACCCCGGGCTCTTGGCTTGCCTGGAGGAGGCACCGCGGGGTGAACTCCAACTTCTCCATGGAGTTGCCATCCTCTACTGTCTCCCTGGGACAAGGGACCCAGGACCTCACAGTCGGCTCTGTTAGGGCTTTACCCTGGGATTCTCCCCCCAGCAGATAATTCACTGGTTAATGAGCTGCTTGTTGTTCAGCAGCAGCTTTGTTCAGCTCCTTCCTCCCAGGAAAGTGCTGAGGCAACAAGGAAAACCATTGCCAGAGGGACTTGGCTGAGGAGAAACTTGTGGGGAGAGCTGAGAGGTCCCACCAGCACTGACAGGTCTCTTTGCAAAGTCATTATTAGAGCCCCAACATCAGGTGGATGAGGCTGGAAACAAACCTGCTGCTTTTTTAGCATGATTTGTTCCACTGGATCCTGGAACTCAAATATTCCTCCCTCCCAAATCTTCCTCCCCAAGCTCATGGGGCCCATTGTGGTGAGACCACGGCTCTGGCAGAGCGTACTGACTCTCTCCGCATCTCGGGTAGAAAACAGTGCAGTTAAAGCCACCAACACTTGGGGTACCTCCACGCCAGGCGGTCGGTGGAGACGTTCCTACGGCACCAGAGGAAGGTCTCCGTACCTGAATGAGCTCCTCCTTGGAGCTGAACTCCGAGGCCATGACGTTCTGGCCGTCCACCACCCGCGTCAGCGAGATGTGCAGCCGCCCCGAGGCCAGCAGGTAGGAATCCTCTGGCAGCATCCGCTGCAGGACAGCCTTGAGATTGGCCAGCAAGCTGCACTTGGGAGAGAGGGGGCCCAGGAGGGTTTTCCTGACTTCTGTTGCCAGTGCAAAGAAAAACTCCTTTAGGTCATCTGAAACAGAGGCAGGGGGAAGGATGGAGAGAAAGTCAATATCCCTGCTGTGCTGATAGTTATATTTTAGATCCTTTTTTTAACACTCCTCACAAATACAGCTTCTTGCAGCCCCTTTGTGTCACCCCAGGATGATACTGCTGCTACAGTGGGGGACGTTGTGGCAGGGCAGAAAGGGGGGCACCACCCCCATAATGTCCTCAAAGGACATCGTATCATTGTGTGACCCCACTGGTGAAATCCCCATCTGCACCAGAGATGCGGCCTCAAGATGTTCCTGGTGGGGATTAGGGAGAGGTTCCAGAGAGCCCCAGGAAGGAGGACACTGAGTTATCTGTGACACTGAGTTATCTGTGACAATGTGATTTGCACAACACATTCCTGCCCTCCACCTCCAGTTTTCCACGTGGGCAGCCCCAGGCTTTACAGGGAGCTGGGCCAGCTCTCAGGTGAGGACGAGGGGCACCTCTTCTGCTTCGGGCTTTCCTGCAAGCCAGATGTCTTGGCTCCACATTGCTGGGATTCCCGGCTCACCTAAGGGACCTCTGGGGTGGTGTTAATAGCCATGACATGTCTGCACATCCCAGGAGCTGGGTTAAAAGAGCAGAGCCCTGGAGCCCCAGCTGAGGGCTCAGGAGACTGCGGGTTCCAAAGGTTCTGCAGTGATGGGGAGGAAGAGGAATGCAGCAAACCCTGCAGGAAGCCTGATCCCACAGAGGGAATTTGGTCCCTTTGATGACATGGAGAGCTCACCTGGGGAAATATCCCACCTGGGGGGTTAAACTCTTGCAGTGAAAGCTTATCCAGCACCGAAGTGAGCTGTCCTTGCACCCAGGTGGGCTCCCCGGGACCCTGCACCGGCCCAAGGCCACGGGCCTGGCTCAGCACCAAGGCTCTGTAAGGGCAGAGGTTTCCGTGCAGTCTCATGGGGTTGTGTGGACGGACAGACGGATTAGGTGGAGTGTCCTGAAGGCAACTGGAGCAGCCCAGGCATTAAAAGGGGTTATGAGTGTTTGAGCGGATGCTGAGGCCACGCGGGGCGATTAACACTGGCCGGGTTTGCACGGAGCGGGTGCCAAACAGCCGGACCTCCAGGGAGGTGGGGCACCCCCAGGGCACTGTCTGGCTGCTCTGTGTCCTGGAAATGGGAGAAAACATGGAAAAACTGCCCACAATCTGCTGGGTAAGAGGTGAGAGCCGAGCCCAGCTTTGCGGGCTTTGGCTCTGGATGGGGCTTTGACTCGGGGCGAGTGAAGGATGACCCTGGTAGCAATGTGACTGTCCCTGCCTGCACCAGCTTGGTGACAAGCGTGTCCCCATGAGGTGACCGGTGGGGTCGCAGAGGACAGCCTGGCTCTGGGAGCTCAGAGCTCCTCACCCAGCCCAGGGCAGGGGACAGGCACCTGACTGCAGCCACCCCGTGGGACACCAAACACACCTTTCACCTTCTTTTTGCCCCTATCGTCCCCAGTATGAATATGACAGAGCTTGTGCCACATTCGTTTTCCTTGTTAGAAACGTGACCAGTCATCACTATCCAAAATGTCTTTTCTTCCTCTGGGCAAGATATTTTGGGCACAAGATCATCTCAGCCCCTCTAAGTGGATGGTGCCTTCCACCTCAGGGAAGCAGATGCCCAGTTCAGAACTGGTGCCCTCAGCAAGAGCAGGTGCTGAATGTATTTGTACTGCCTGGCAGCCCCAGCTCCATCCATTACAGCAGCAGGAGGAATCAGAAATTTTGAGGGCCTTGCTTATTTGTGGAGGAGTTCATCCCCATGTGGGCAGAAATGTTCCTTTCTGCCTTGTCTAAACATATTTGCCAATGTTTTGAATTATTTTTAGCTGCAGCAGAACAGTTCCAGCATCCACCAGAGGTTTCAGGAACTATGTGTTCCCTCCCGGCTTCCTCCATCATTATTTGGTCCCTAAAACCCTCTGCTCCTCCTAAATGTCCCCATTGCTTGAAGCAGAACTTGGATCAGCCTTCAGAGCCTTGTGTACACTTGTTTACACATGGGTACTAATTGGAAATATGGGAGGATGTGGTTATTAAAAGTGGATTAACTACTCTGAAGTAATTCTACACATGGAGGATCTTGTTGCTAGAGGAGCCTGTTTCCACCTTGTTGAAAGAGGGTCAGAGGAAAACCTCTTTAGCAGCAATAAGAGAAATCCCAGCCCCGGGTTGGAGCAGACTGCTGTTCCTTCAGGAATATCCTGCTGGCAAGCCCTTGAGCTTCAGCCACAGGGAGAGGTGCATCTGGAGACGGGAATCGCACATCTCCCCTCGCTCTGGGAAGGTTGAGTGGGATAAGCCAAACTGACAAGCAAACAAGGCTGTCAGCTCTGTCACCTCTGTGACGGCCACTCGTGTCCCTTTGTAGCTAAGGATCCCAAGAAACCTGATCCATAGGGAAAAGAGGGCTTTCCATGGGCAAATCCAGCCCCTGCAGCTGCACAGACTGGCTTTGGGACATCTCAGCGCTCCTCAGACCTCAGAGCAGGAGATTTGCTCCTCCAGCAGGAGCAAGAAAAGGAGCCAAAGGAATACAGGTACATCCAGATTTCCCCCTGTAATTTCTGCCCACCAGCTGAGCCAGAGAACACTCAAGACTGTAAGAACTGGCTTCTTCAGCTTACACCACCCAAAACTGTTCCGCGCTGGCTGCCAAACGTGGCAACACCTTGGGTTTCTGTAATGCCTCATGAGCGAGGAGAGTTCCACCAGCCCCACCGCCCCTCCAGCCCTCCAAGGCATCGCCCTGGGTTTATGGAACGAAAGCCCCTGGGTTTATGGAACGAAAGCCCCTGGGTTTATGGAATGAAAGCCCCTGGGTTTATGGAACAAAAGCGTTCCCGTAAGGCCTCGAGGCCGTGGTTTTCTTACCGAGGCCGACACCACACACAACAGCAGCAGCGATGAGCGACCCGGCCGAGGAGCCGTAGACCTTGCGGGCGGACTTGAGGAGCTCGGGAGCCAACTCCAGCAGGGACTGCACCACCCCAACCTGGTACAGGGCCAGGAAGCCGCTGCCCGAAAAGGAGAGCGAGAAAGGGGTGCTGGAAGCCCGGAGATCCTCCACAGCCATCTCGGGATCAAAGCAGCGAACCTGGCTCAAGGTCTCGGGTTGTCCTTTTTCACCAGGTGAACCTCAGGCTCTTTTCTCTGTTGCTCCCTCCAGGCTCATCTCTGGCTGCAGAGGAGTCCAGAAGATGGATTTTCTGCCTCCTTTTATGACAGCTTCCTGAGGCGTTGAGATTCGCGAGCTATTTTAATTGCTGCCTGTGCTAAAAACAGAAATTTTCCCCTGATCAAAACACCTCTTATAATCCTCAACTACAGCCAGCTCGGATGCTCAGGGCTGAATCAGGACTACCTTCTCATGCCAAGGGGTCTGCAGTGCCCCAGGAGCCCTCCTGGAGTGGGTCCCGGCGTTACTGTGCCTGTCACACTCAGAAACATCCGTGCAAAATTCCTCTTTGCTTCATGCTTTCTTCATCAAAGGGTGTTTTCCTAAATAGGATTCTCCATCAATCCCAGCTTAGGCACAGCTCAGTACTGAGTGAGTAAAGGCTTGTATAAGACACTTAAAGCCAGAGGGCGTTACACAAGGGGTGGATGCGGGGTGTTACGTTGGGTTAGGTTTGGAAATATTCCTTATATTTGCTCCGTGTTGAAAGGGTTTTGCCCTTGCCTGACTCTTGGATATTGTTTGCAGGGGGCAAAAACCAAAGAGCTGGATTTGTTTTTCTCTCCCCTCTTAGTAAGGCCCTACAGCAGCACCACGTTCCCCAAAACTGTGGTTATTGAACCAAAATCAAACTGCCTTTGGACTCTCTGCATTGCTTGGGGGATAGTTAAAAAACCAGGGGGAAATGCAGTGGATCTCTTGTCTTTCCAGCCTTAATGATCCAACACTGCTGCCAACATACAGAACGAAAATTGCCGTTTTAACAGATGTATTTATTAAGTACTGGTAAATATTGTGTCGTTTCTGTTGTCCAAGTCCACAGAGCTGCACATGAGAGGAGCCATTCCGTGGGTTAGAATTAGGGCTGTGTGTACAACACAGTGTGGGCATGAGGGTAAGGAACGAGGCTCTCCTTCCCGGTGTCCATGCCCCAGCCTGGCCAGAACAGTACAGGGAACCACAGGATGGTCTCAGCATCCTGATACCACCTTTGCAGTGCTGTTTCACCCCAAATTTTCATACATTTTTCCCTGCCTTCTCCAGCCATCACTGTGTCTCCATGACAGGAATTGGAGCAGAGTGCCCCATGTTGACATGCACAGTGTCCCTGGGTTGAAGTGTCACCAGGAGCTGCCTGTCAGTAGGTGGACATTGCCTGGAACCCCCCAGGTAAATGTCACAGCATGGCCAGGGCTGGTCTCTGGTGCTCCCTGCATGTCAGGACACACAGGAGGGAGTTGCCAGCTCCAAGATATATCTAATAATTAACAGGATTATCCTGGATGTGAACACCTGCCTGAATCAGGGCTTTTAGATCCACAGCCATACTGGAGCCCCTAATTCCTTGTCTTTCCAGTGTCTGATATTTCACATTATCCCCTCGCTGGGTGAGGCTCCCACACGTCCCAGCCTCTCCGCCAGCCTCCTGGAGATATCAATGCTTTGATCTGTGTGATTCATGCCACTGGCTCCTCCAGCCCTTGGGAAAGCAAATCCCTTCATTTACAGGACTTTCTTTCAGCACTGGCAAGTTCATGAAGGACAAAAGTTTTACCTGTTGCTGTGACTGGTCCAGACAGGCCAGGGCAGTGGAAGTGCACGAGGGTTGTTCCCATGTTCCCTGTGCATTAACTGTTCCTACTGTTTGGCCCAGGCCTCCAGGGAATCCAGCAGGCTCTGCATAAAGAGGTGCAGGATGCTCCTGCTTCACTCAGTGCTTGCACCTCCTCAGCCTGGCAGCCAAGGTTTGGGAAAGGTGTAAATGATCCCATGGGAGCTGTGGGAACACCCTCCTCTGTCCACACACGGCTCTGTCCTGCACTGAGTTCCGGGGGCTTCTCCAGGAGGGCCGAGGTGCCAAATCTCCCCTGTGCCCTCACCAGCTGCCAACACACGGCCTGGGACAGCATCCAGGAGGCATCATCCTGCCTGGCTCAGTTCCACGCTCCCGTGAGATGAAACCTTGTCATCATCCTCTTAGTGACAGCAAATTTTGCATTAATTAGCTCATTAAGTGCCGGGCAGATTTCCTAAGCTGCCCTCCCCCCGGCACTGCAAAGCAGGATTAGTGGGGACTGACGCCTTTGGAGACGCAGGATCCCAGCAGCAGCCTGGGATGGGTTTGGGAGAAAGCCCCTGGCTCACACTGAGCCTTGGGTGGGCTGGGGGCTGTGCAGGGCTGTGCTTTGCCCGGGCAGGAGCAGAGCCCAGATGGCCGGTGTCCGTGATCCGGGGATTTTCGTGCGAGGCGATTGTCTGTGCTGTGGGAAGCCACAACAGGGTGTTTAGGGAAGGATGAAGGTAATGCTGAGAGCTGGAAATGGCTCAAACCCCCAGGACTAATAACTTGCCCTTCTTTAAAACCTCCTTAAAATCTTCAGTGGCCACAGGCAATCAGGTCCCAATTTTATAACCCAGAGGTTAACCCAAGGTGCTGGAATTGCTCACGGGACGGGACCTGGGCTCCAAAAGCCACAAGGCCTGGGGTGCTGTTCTAAGGCACTTGTGGCTGCTCCTGACCTCATCCCACCATGCCCAGCTGGAGCAGCATCCCTGCACGTTGGGTTGGGTTTTTTGGGAGCGGGAGCCCTCTGTGCAAGGGGCTGGGCAGGTTTGGCTCCTTGTTTCCCCAGCACGGCTGCCCCGATGGGTGGGAAAAGCTCCAGTGACCAGAGAAGGAGAGCGTTTGGTTCAGCTGTGGTGTTGGGAACAGCGCAGGAGATGGGAATGGGAGTTTTCCTCTCAGGTGTTTCACCTGGCAGGTGCATCCCACGTGCTGATGGAAGATGATATCCTCTGGGACAGAGGATATTTGACTTTCCAGTGGGAAGTCAGTGAGGAGACAGGGCCCTTTTCTGCTGCGTGCAAATCCCAACCCATCCCCGGCACCGCATGAGCTCAGATGTGAAACAAATTGGGGCATCCCGTGACCCTCTAACCACATCCCCACCACATCCCCACCACCGGCTCGCCCACCCCTGGTCCCAGCCCGGCACAGCCCTCCGGGCTCAGGGCAGGGAACGGGAATGTCAGGACTGTTGCAAACAGGCGAGGGCGGTTCCAGTTTCTCCCACAGTAAAATCTCCTGGGTTGGTTCCCAGCCAAAAGGAATCGCGGTGCTGACGCTGTGCTTGTTGTTGGCAGGACCCAGGACTGGGATTTGATGTTTTCCACGCTCCTAATTACCCCGGGCTGAATTAGATGGAGCCCCTGCAAGGTGTCCCCCCTCCTTTGGCAGTCGGTGACTCCACCCCGTGTCTGTCAAACACAGCCCTGGAGGCTCTGGGGACGTGGATCTGGACGGGAAGGGCTGCTTCTGTCCTGCGAGGGCTCTGCTTCCCCATTTTCATTTACTTTGGGTTTTACAAGGACCAAGAAGGTCAGATCCTCCCAGAGAGAAGGTGCTGGACAGACCCGGGCTGTCACCGGTGCCTCATGGGGGAGTGTCACCTCACACATGGCAGTGACACAGACCCACGCGTTTGTTTGCCACCACCACCACCTTCAACCCACAGGAACATCCCTCCTGCACAATGCAAACTTCATCTCCGTCACCCCAGACCAGGTCCAGCCTTGCAGAGGAGATGCTCCTGCTGGTGCCACCACACCGAGCCCCTGCAACCGCTCCCACCAGCCCTGAGCTGCCTTCGTCCATGGCCCTACTTAGGGGTCTGGGCAAAGATGAGCTGGAAACATTCCCAGTGAATAGGGTTTCAGTTGCTTTGACATTTCACATCTTCTTAGAGCTCATGGGTGAGACCCCAGCAGCTGTAAATCCCCTCGGTCATCGAGGATGTTACAGCTCCTGCACTGCTTGGGAATGAGCTTTACCCAGTCCCTGGTGTCAGATCAAGCTGCCTTGGGTAGTAAATCTCCTTCTGCTGGAAAGGGAAGGCCTATAAATTGTAAAAATGGCAGGACAACACCGTGTATCTGCTCTGAGAGTCCCTTGTGCCACTTGGAATTTGGCTGGAAAGGAGCTGCCCACAGCAGCTGGAGCAAAGCAAACGTTATTCCATCTATAACACAACACCCAGCAGACAAGCCTGGCTGGCATTTAGGCACCCATTTATTTGAGTTTTAGATTTTTTTCCAGACTGGATTCTTGGCTGGTAGCAGAAACTACAAAAATTATGCTGTGCATTCACAAATACATGTAGAAAAGCAGGTAAAAAAATATATGTATACAAACAGCAACATCCCCTGAGGTTCAACACAAGCACTTGGCAGGAGCTAGAATACAAATACAGGGTGAAATTTGGGCTCTGTTTGATTTACAGACTCTTCACCCCCAGCCGGGTGGGGTTTAAGCATTTCACACTGCTGGCACTGTCATGGGGGTTTTCCTTAAAAGATTTTAAATCCACAGCTCAGAAGTTCACCCCGCATGCAGCTCACCATCAGGGACTGTCCTCCCACCACTAAATCTTCATTCTTGCGTTCCCAGGCGCCACAGGCCCTTCACAGGAGCTGCTGTCAGTCCGGGCTGTCACAGTGGTCTGTCCTGAGCTTTTCTCGCTTCTGCTGAGACAGAAGGAAACATTCTTAGAATCATGGAATACTTTGGATTGGAAGGGACCTTGAAAGCTCATCTCGTTCCAGCCCCTGCCACGGATAGGGACACCTTCCACTACCCCAGGTTGCTCCAAGCCCTGCCCAACCTGGCCTGGAACGCTTCCACAGATGGGCAGCTGCAGCTTCCCTGGGCACTTGCCCTAACTTGCTGCTGGTAGCTCAGCCCCAGGCTCATCCTCCTCCTTACCTGGAGAATTTTGCCGTAGGGCGCAAAGGAATCGTCCAGGTAGCGACTGCCGAAGCCCATGATCCTGTTCACTGCCTGGCTGCAGATCCCAGCCACCGTGGCGGTGAGATGGACCGTGTAGGCAAACTGGATCTCCTGGGGGTTGACGTTGGGCCTGCTGGCCGTCAGCTCCCTCTGGACGTAGGCGTCGGCCAGGTTCTTGAAGGAGCTGTAGGACATGTCCCTGAAGAACCGCTGCAGCCGCACGTCCTCCCTCACCTGGTCGGGAGACAAGTGAGTGCGTGTGAGGGAATGGCTCCGTGTGTCACCCTCGCGCTGACGCCTTCACTCCTCACCAGGACTGCAGCTGGCGGAGGACAGCCAGCCACGATCACACCCGGGCAAGGAATTAAAAGTTGCCATTTCCTTGATTTTACTGAGTGTTTCCCTGCCCCAGGGAAATGGATGGTGTTGCTGTATTTATTTTACAGCAGTGCGGAGCTTGGCCCAGATTCCCTCAGCCCCATCCAGCTGTCCACAGCTCTCCTCTCACCTGCCTGTCCAGCTCATCTCCTGCGCTCCGGAGCAGGGCGACGATTCTCCTGATGGCTTCATCTGTAGAGAGAGACACCAGGTTATCTCCAGCCCTTTCCCCAAGCCTCACGTCCAGATGCACTGTTTAGTCCCCAGGAAAAATTCCTTGAGCAATGTTTATCCACGTCCATCCTTCCAAAACCCATTTCAGCCTATTGCCAAGTGCCTTGTTATCCTTGTTACCCTCAGCCAGCAAAAATACTCTCCTCCCTCTGAGTTTTGTCTTTTGTGTGGTCTAGTGGAAGGTGTCTCTGCCTGTGGCAGGGGGGATGGAATGAGATGTTCCTCAAAGTCCTTTCCAACCCAAAAACTGTTCTGGGATTCTATGAATTTCCCTCTCCCCCAATCAAACCCTGATGCTGAAAATCTCCCGCAAAGTCTTCATCCAACTCTTGGGGTCACGAAAGCCCGGGAATCAGGGCTGAAGCAGGGTTGGATCCCAGTCAGGCCCTGCAGGGGACAAATCTCGTGCGCATTCATTTTCAAGGCCAACACTCACCGACGCCGTCGGTGCCGGGGGGCTGTGGTGGCTCCCCACATCCTCCAGCTGTGCCCCCCCGGCTCTCACTGCCCTGCACGATCAGCCCGATCTCCTCGGACACTTGTGTGTAGTATCCATCGGGCCGCTCTGCCTCTGCTGGGACACAAACACGGATCCAGAAGTGACGACTGGGTTTGTCGGCAATCGACCGGCAGGGCACAGCAGCCGCGGCAGCGACCGGTGCCCGTGCCCAGCCCGGATCAGCGCATTCCGAGGTGAAGGAAGCGGCTGTGCTCCCTGAACTGTGACTGAGCGGCTGTGACCTGCCCCAAATCCGCCAAAGCTCCTCAGAAATCCCCTCGGCGGAGTATTGGCACGGGAAGGGCTGGGGTGGGGACGGGTGTCCGCGGGCTCTGCCGCGCCAGCTGCCCCCACCCGTCCCCAAGGCAAATCTCAAGCAGCTTAATGTTGTCCCTAGAGTGGCTTAGGATCTAATCTCAGGTCTCAAATGCAGGTTTAAACTAAACCACCGTGACCGTTGCCAGAGGAGGAAAGCTTGTCTTTGCGTGATTACTGCCAACAGCTGCCTTGGGGTGACTGTGCTCAAAGCATGGGCAGGACGACCCTTCCTGGGGCAGCAGGTTGGGATTGGAGCCTCCAAACCTATCCCAGGCCCCAGAAAACCCTGGGAGGGGTTAGAAACCAGCACTAAACAGGTTGGCTTTCCCCAGAGAAGCCCAGCGGGGTCCCGCTGGCAGCAGGGGTGGGTCGGGGCTGGGGTGAGGGTGAGGGGTCCCACCTGGCTGGGCCGGGGCCAGGACGTGCCGCAGGGGAAGGCAGCTGGGGCGCTTGCTCCTCGTCCCGGATCCCGGCTCTCCCCGCTCCTCTTCCCCGTGCTTCTTCAGGGAGAAAACCTTCTTGAGGCTGGGTTTCTTCTTCAGGGCTCTGCCCAACGTTGGGGATGTGCTTGAGTCTACTCTGTGTTTTTTAGTTCCTTCTGGTTTGGAGCCCTGAGGAGCTTTGACATCTTTCTCCTTTGCTTTTTGCCCTGCATTTTCTTTCTGGTCCTCAGGGCTCTTCTTGAAGAGATTTAAGAAACTTTTCAGCCAGTCTGGTTTTGAACCCGAATGTTGCGTTTTGCCCTGGGAAGAGTTTTTTGTGCTTTTCCTCTTGGGCTTCAGCCCCTCTTTAGGCACCTCCTGGGGAGCTTTGCTGTCATCATCCAAAGCCTCTTCCAGGTCTGGTGCTTTGAGTCTCTCCTCCTGGTCCTTCCTGGGGCTGGGTTTGGCACATGAGTACGTGCAGAAATCACTTTCTGACCGCTGTAGCCCGTCCGTTTTCCTCCCTTGCCCTCTGTCTTTCTCCTGAAGGGTTTTTTTGGCCACCAGTGAGTTTTCATGGCAGCTCAGTGAGCGCTTGACATAAATCTCCAGCACTTTCTTGGCCTCTCGCCTGTCCAGTGAGAGGATCTTGCCCAGCGGCTGCATCCCCACATCCCACCGAGGCATCTCCGCATCCGGAGCCTGCGTGTTGCTGTGGAGAAAAACAACATTTTCAGTCTGGTTTTTGCCTTCCCCAGGCCACTGCACAGTCGGGTTGGGCCTGATGGAAACCTCACCCATTCTGGCACCCAGGGGTGCTGCGGGTGTGTGGGGTTGTTTATGCTCCTGGTTAATGATCAGTCAGTTTTATGGTCGTTATCTGAGTGTTCCTGATGCAGACAGCCCACGTGGGGTTTTACAACCACAGACTCGTTGATAAAGGAACCGAAACTGTGGAGAAGGGGGAGATGGGCTGGGCATGTCCCAGAGGGGGAGCCTGGTTGTCACCCAGGGGGTTTCATCCAGCAAGGACATCACCCAGACACCATCCCGTTATCCCATGGCAACGTGTTCCCACACTACAATGAAAAACAACACCCCAGGAGCAGCCGGTGAGCTGCACAACCCAGAATTTAGAGTATTTCCCCTTAAAGCAATGGCTCCTGAAAATCATTCCAGCCCCTGGAGAGGCCAAGGGATGTGGGCTCTTGCAAATGGCCTCGGTCATCTTGTGATGGCACAGCCCTTCTGTGAGCTCCCGCCAGCGCAGGGCTGTGAACGGAGCTCGGAGCACCAATCCCTGCCTTTCCCATCACCCTTTTTCTCTACATTTACAAGCAAAATTCAACCAAAGACGCTGCTATTGGAAAACCAGAGAGCCATGATGGTGCCTCGTGTTGGTTTTACCTCCAAAACCAATTTCACCCTTCAAAGAACCAGACCCAAACCGACTTCTCCAGCCCAAACAGCACACGGGGAACCAGCACCGAAATCTGGCACACTCGGCTGTACAAAGCACCCTGGAGCTGGGAATCAGCCTCTGCTCAGACCCAAAGATCATCATCACAACGCACAGCACACCCACCCACCGCACCTCGGCCTGCTTTTGGGATCAGAAAGGCAAGTTCCCTTCATCCAAGCCAACACCAAAGCCCACCAAACACTCAATAATAAATCATTCCGCTAAATTTAACCACGGCAAAGCCGCGACCCCCATCCTACTTCGATTGGTTCCCATGCGTTGACCACAACATTGGTTATTTGCTGGTTTGGTTTTTACCTTTCCATCCGTTTTTCTGCCCCTTTGGACACAGGTCTAGACCAGCTCCTGGGCCACGGGCGCTGAGGGATCGCAGGCTCTCCTGGGAGGTGCCTTTTTATACCCAAGCCGGTGGCTGAGTTAAGTCCTATTTTTAGCAGCCATTCAGGTAGGAGAGCAGCCAACGCTTCCGCCTGGGATTCCCGCTATCACCACCCTCGTGGCGGAGATCAATGGGCGTGAGTTTCACTGGAGGAGAAAACAATTTCCTTATGACAAGTAGCAGCAAAGCAACATAAAATCACCTGTCACCTGGTGTAAGCACTGCCCTTTGAGACCAGCTATCTCCGGCAGCTGTTTGGCTTCAGGTTTGGTTTGGTTTGTTGTTTTTTACTGGGTGTGATGCCCTAAGTGGGCTCTTCTGGGTTGTTTTTGCGAGGGGAAGTCACAGCTTCCTCAGACGAGCGGGGTTTCAGTGCAGGAAGCAGAGTGTCGTGCTCATATCCCAGGAGCTCCCAGGCGGCTCTTGTGGGACCACAGACTCTCTGGGACACGGCCTTGTCGGGTTGTTGCACCACACTGGGCACGGCTGGGCTGAAACATCCTTGAAACCCAGCCTGGGGTCCTTCAGACAGCCCGTGCTCCCACCCTAAAACACGAACCAAAAACCCTTCCCACTCCCGTGGCTCCCACTCAGCCTCACCCAGGGATGGAAAATCTCCCACCAGGCAGATCTGCCCATCCCAACACCTACAAACTGCGCCCGGGCCGAACAAATCTGACACCAAAGCTCCGTTTGGCCCCACGGCCACCCCAGTGCCCCCTCCCGTGGTTGTGGCATCCTCCGGCAGGTGCTTCCCACTGTTCCCCATCTCTGCTTTGCCATCTGATGGCAAAATCCCGCACTGCAGCTCGCAGGGACGGGGCCGGACGCGGAGCTGCAGGCACGCAGGCTTTGGAAAACCCCTTTTTGGAAAACCCCTCGGGAAGATTTCCGCCCGGGCAGCGCTGCATAATCTGTTTTCAGCTGCAATGATGTGTCAGTGATGTGCAGCCAAGGTGTCTCTTGGATAAAAATGGTCTTTTCCTGATACGGAGTTCAGCTTGCAATCAGAACACTCCAGGATTATTTTATTTCTCTTTCTGTAAACTCTCCGTGCTGTAATCTCCTATGACTGGGAGAGATCCAGACCACGTCCCTCCATTTCTCCTGAGCCCATATGGCTGAATCAGAGTCTGGTATTGATTAGGAATTACCTGGCTCAGCTTTTTAGCATCCCCATCTACTGATGAATAATTAAACCCTTGGTGAGGAGCTCCAGGCTGCTTCCCAGCTCCTGTCCACATCCTTCCACAAGCAAGTCGATTCCAGGGGGTGAGGAGGAGTTTCACAATCGATTTTGTTGGTTTTTCCCTCTGCAACATCCATAAAACAAAAAGCCACATCCACTCCGGCCGTGGGGGGTGGTTTGGCCATCTCCAGTTTGGAGATCTTGCTGCCAGAGGTTACCCAAGGCTGAGTCCAAAGACCATCCCTGCTCACAGAGGGCTCCTCATGATTCAGCTGGGAATCAGCACTGATTTATGGCCTCTTCCAGACACAGCCAGAAGATGGGAGAGCCAAACTCCAGGAAAAATCTTCACCTGAAATGTGGTTCAGGACCGAGACCTTTATCCAAGCTCAGATCCCTCCTGGCATTTGGGACATGTTCAAACCTAATGGGAGAGAGGCACAAGAAAAAGATGCAAGAGACTGAGATAAACCAAAAGCCCTTTACCAGAGTGGGGGCAAGAGATGGGGATCCAATTTTTCATCCACTTTTCTTATCAGTGCTGGGAGAGAACGAGGAAGCTGACAGGAAATGCAGCCGGGGGGAGGGAGCACACAGTGGCATCTTCAGGCCGGTGATGTTGTGGGGAAAAGCAGAACTAAAGCCATGGGAACACAGCAGGGGATAAGCAGCCTCTGCACTGGAAATTGCTTCAGAGGATGGAAAAAAACAAGGTAGAGGCATTCCCCACGTGGAGCTGCAAGGCGCAGAGGGCGACAGCAGGTTCAGAAGAAGGCAGGGGTCAAAGCACCCGAATTTCTTGGGAAGACAGGCTGAGATTGTGCATCAGGAAAACTCTCCTCTGCAGGAGGCTGGGACAATCTCACATGGGTGTCTGGAGAGGTTGGGATTCACCACCCTTGGAGGTCTTCTAGGCTTGGCCAGCCAAAGCCACAGCCAACCTGACCTGGTGTAGGAGGCCACCATGTTTTGTGTGGACCACAAAGGTCCCTTCGAGCCAACAAGCGACCATGAGCCATCAACCAACCACAAGCCAACAGCAGCCACCTGGGCACAAAAATACAGCAGCTGCAGATCTGATCCATGATGGGGGTGTTGAGGGGAGAACCTGAACCGTGGCAGGGATGTTGAGGGCAGCCACTGCACCAGCCAACACATGGCCTCAGCGGAAACCTCTCAGCCCAGCTCTGCAGCTCCTCTCATCTAAGAGACTGGTGAGCACCAGCCCCCAAAGCAAATCCTCTTTTCCTCCAGCCCTGGGAATGGTTTTAGCTGCTTCCCCCAGCAGATGAGCAATGTGCAGTGCCCTGCCCCAAATACCAGCAGATGTGGGGCTGCTGAAGGGTGGCTGATGTTCTCCAGGGAAGGAAGCACCTGGAAACCTTTGAGAAAGTCCACATGAGGCACTTGTCTGCATTTTACAACCCCTGAACTCCAGCCGTGCCGAAAGTCAGCAGCAGCCGTGTGCTGTCCCTCCCCACATCCCCACACCAAACTCCCTGGCACAAGCTGCAGTTACTGCGTTGTTTGCTGACAGGGATGGGTCCGTGTTCCAGGAAAGCTGCAGCTTTACAGCCCTCCTGCCTCTGTTTGTCACAGGGAAAGACACGTATTTCTCCAGGAGGTACATGAAAGCTTCCTAGGAGCACGGACAAAGCTCATCATTCCAGCCCATCCTTGCAAAGGTGCCTTTGGATTGTCACCCCCCAAGACCCCTCCGGAGCTGCTCAGGGTGGCACAAGGGGGGTTGAGGGCTTTTGGCAGCTTCTCAGCCAGGAAAGGAAATCCCCAGCCAAGCCCAGAGTGATCTTTAGTCATCACAAGAAAAACAGGTGAGAGCTCGCACGCTCCCTGCGAGCACGGCACAAGCACCAAGGCCACCAACTGCCACCTGCTCCAACAAAGCAAACACACGGGTGGGAGAAGCAACGGGATCCTCAGGAGCCATCAGGGCTGTTTCTGTGGCAAGAAAGTGGAGTAGAAAGAGATCAGGGAAAAGGCACCCATGGGTGCATATCCCAGGAGTGGCACAGGGCCAGGATGTTACAGTTCCCAAGGAAGGGGAGTTGCTGTCCCACCAAAGCTGAAGGATTTCACCCCAAGAAAGATTTGGTTTGACTCTTCCCTGGGACAAAAAGCATCCTTTGTGCAGGGAAGGACGAGGTTCGGGTGTTTCACTGCACCTTCCTGCTGTGGTGGATCCCCAGGCTGCAGCTTGGTGGGTGCTGGGGAACCTTTACCCCCCTCTCCTAGCAGGGATTGTGGCTTCCCTTCCTAGCCAGGATCTCCCCAGGCTGTGACCTTACACTCCTTTGCCTCACCAGAGCTTCTCGTTTCCTTCTCCTCCACCACTCGAATTTTCAAGCACCTCTGTTTTGCCAATGAGCTGGTGATTCTTTCTGGAAGTGAATGTCCTCAGCCAGTTTTCCAGAGATGTTGTACTGCTGCAGCTTTGCCCACCAGCCACCACCCACCCCACCACTGTCTCTTACTGGCTACTGCCCACTAGCATCTCCAGGCTGCAGCTGTGAAGCAGTTTTGCAGGAGCAAGACCAGTTACAGCCAAAGGGACTGTAGTTTCAGGTTGGCAGGAACCAGTTTTGGTGGAAACCTCATGGTGCCACCACATGTTTGTGCTGTGCTCACCCATCAGCTGCCGAGCAGCTCAGACTGGTGACCTCTGGCTTAGGAGCTGCCAAAAGATGTTGGGGACAAGATCTGGGTGCCCACAGGAGCCAGTTTTAAATGAGGAAAGCTTGGATTTCCCAGTTTCAGACCTTCAAACAGCAAGAAGTGAGATTTTCAACCTTCCAGTCACAGCATTTTATTTCCTCTGTGGAAAGCAAAGTGAAAATAGTAGTGGGTATTTTCTGTTTCTACACACACACTCACACACAGACACTCTGCTCACTTCAGGTGTTCCTGCTGCAAACTCAAAGCAAATAACCACATATCTGACCCTGAGTGGGGTCACATTCATTACTGGCTTTGTTTCTTTTCACATTATTTAATCAGCTAATTACAAAAGTCATTACCTGGAGGGAAAGGAGTTAAAATGAATACCAGCTTAGGGCAACCGTGGAGCCTGGAGCTTCAGCCAGGCCTGATCCAGGCAGGTATTTCAGCACACTCCTAACCTTAATGCCAGGAGCAACCTCTACAAGAGGCAGTGAGGTGCCAGCATGCCCCGTATCTGCAATGCCAGTCCGTGTTCAGGTCGGGGAAGCGGCTCAGGTTCAGAGCAGCACGTTCACACCTGGGGACAGCACTCGCTGCCAAAGCAGCGCAGCAGATGCTCGGCCCGGAGCACGCGCTCTGCTCTGCTCAGCACATCTCGCTGTAAGCACAGAGGGATCTTTTCCACAAGTTTAAACCTTAAAGGCAAGCATCAAAATTTCAGAGCAAAAATATCTCATTCCCTCCCCAAGGGCAGGAGAGAAACCAGCAGAAGAGCAGCCCACACGTTCACCTGCGCTTTTGGGGCTCGGGGACAGCGTCTGGGTGTGTTTTGCTAAGGAAGCCCCAGAGATGTCCCAGCTTCGGCTCACGGCAGGGTTTGAAATCCAGGCCAGCTCTGTGGCCTTCTGTCCAGGAGAGGCAAGAGACACCAGCACTTCCCAGCAAAGCACAAGTCTCTCTGTGACGCACTGAAGTGAAACCTCCAAAGTTTTACTATGGTGAAACCTCCAGTGCGTCTTCCTTCAAATCTTCATGGTCCTCATTCTCCAGCTGCTCCAGTTTGCTGGATTTCTCATGGACAACCTCCCCAGGAGTCTTCAAAAACCTGAAATACGTTTTTGTGATGACTTTAAGGGCACATCCAAACCCAGCCCCAAACCAGGCTGTAAATGCTGGAGCCTTTGCCCTCAACAAGGCCAGGCTGGACAGGGCTTGGAGCAGCCTGGGAGAGTGGAACATGTCCCTGCCCGTGGCTTTAAGGTCCCTCCAACCCAAACCATTCCAGGATTCTGTGATCAGCTGATCTCTGGAGCTTGGAGGGGATTTGCCATCCTTGGGCTTTGCTGAGGATCCCAGGAAGCACTGAGGTCCCAGCTGGCACAGGACAGAGCCTGGACACAAACCCACTGGGGTATGTGCAGGGGAGGACGTTGCTGGATGAAGCAGCTGCCAACACCTGGAGCTTGTCACCTTTCCATGCCCCACCCATCCTGTCCCAGGCAGCTCCTTTCTCTGTTCTGCTTCACCTCACCTGAACAACAGCTTCTGCCCGGGCTCCTTTTTGATGATGTTGAGTTTGTAGTAGTGTCTGAGTGCTCGTGACATCTTCTCATAGGTCATGTTCATCCGGTTCTGGAAGGAGAAATGAATTGTGGGGTGTTGAGCAGAAGCGAGCAACAACACTTGGTTTGGGTCTGTGTGCAGCAGGACCACGCGTGGGACACTGGAGGTGGTTCGGGGCATTGTGGGTCTGTAGTGTGAGTCTCTAACCCAGACTGGCTTCATGGTTTGCTTTCCAGGGGATGAGAAAGTCCCTCTTTAACCACGAGGTTGGCATCTCTCACTAACCCTGCACCCACCGTGTCCCCCTCCCCAGTCCCTGGGCCATCACCTCTGGGGAACAGGTCATGAAAGGGACATGCAGAAGCCCAGGGATGACAAATTTGTTCTCAGAGATGACAAATTTGCTCTGAAATGCATTTACCTTGTGGTTGCCCCAGAGCTGGGCAAGCCCGTTCGGGTTGACGACCCGGAAGACCTTGGCGTCCTTGTCCTCCCACCTGATGTAGGGCTCGTAGCGGCGGTCGGACAGGAGCTGGTACACGTATTCCCACAGCAGCCTGCAGTCTGAGCACGGGGGGATTAATGGTCACAGAGCTCCCACCGTGCTCCAGCGAGGGTGGCTCAGCAGCAGGATTGCACATTTAGCAGTGACAATAAACAGGAGAAGAACCCAGAGCTCGCGCACAGCACTTTTAGTGCGAGATCTCACAACAATTACAATTTTTCAGGTGGGGAAACTGAGGTGGAAAAGCGTGAAATGAAGGGAAGGGAGACAGATGGGCAGACAGGACAAAGCACCATCTCATGTCCCCAAGGAGCAAGGCTATAAATTCATAATTACCTGCAATTTTCCCATCCACTGGGGCCGACAGGGTTGCAGGAAAAGAGCAGATGGCACCCGGCCTGCAGCTACTCTCTGAGCTGTGGTGGGAGAGGTTCAGTGGCTGTGTGTGGCTGTGGAACGGGGGCTGCTCTGCACAGCCCAGCCACGAGGAAACAACTGGGGCAGCCTCAGCACTGCAGTCTGTGCCTGCAAAAAACGCCTAATAAACACCCTGTGGCACATCAGGGCAGGTCCCAGACCTTGCAAAGCCCTGAAACAGGAGGGGAGGGACAGCCCAGGGTGGTTCTCAGCCTGGTACCAGCCCAGGCAGAGGAGGAGGGTGCTGAGATAAGTCTGGGATTTTCCTAAGGCAGGAGCAGCAGAAAGTCCAGGAGGGTTAGAGGAGATGCCAGGTAGGGTAAGGGTCAAATGCAGAAGAAAAACTGGAATAGGAAAATGCCCCAGAGCACAGGCACCCCCTGGTAAATTGTTGTGGGGACTTAAGATGGTAATTACCTTACACATGAACCAGCAGAAGAGCCCAGGAAAGTGCTCCCAGGTCCACCTCCACACACATCCAGCCCCTGACACCAATCCAACCCCACCCTGACTCCTACCGGGGCCTCCCAAGGGCACGAAGAAGCCTCACTGTCCCCCACCAGCCTCAGCTGGGGCCTCTCCCCACCCCACCCACTGACCCAGAAGCTCTGTGTAAGCTCAGCCCCAGCTCCTCAGCCCTTTCCCAGCTATGTTGCAGGACTACTCTCCAGCAGGGCTGTGCCTCTGCCTGGCTGTTGACCCTCCCTGATCCAAATCTCAGTCTGCAGGCAGCCTTCTTAGGGAAGTCATAGCCTTGCCAGTTCACCATGGACCCCCTGGTGCTGCCTAGCACTGGGTCTGACCTGCCGCAGCACTCCAAACTGCCCAGATGACCTGGACTTGCTGGGCCTGGTTGCCGCTCTCAGGTGGTGTGGGATGGTTTCAGCAGGCTGAGCTCCAAGCCCCAGGTGTGTGCAACCCACTGGGGCTGCAGGCAGGTTCTGCCTGATGGACACGGCCGTTCTCCCAGGATATTTTTCTCCCATCATACCTTCCTCCGTGCTCCTGGCTTTCCTGAAGGGTGAGTTCAGCAAGGGGCTGCACACCAGAGCTCTTCTCTGAGTCTTAATGAACTGGAGTATTTCATAAAGCACATCCCCTGCAGGAAGGGAAACTCTACTCAGACGACTTTGGACAATAGTCCCTCTCAGGTGATGTCACTGAGATTCTGAACCAGAGTACGGGGTTATTCCCCACCCCAAAGTATTTGCAGTCCAGGTGGACCAGAGTAAGGAAGAGCTGTCCTCATCTCCAGCACAAAGCCTGGTCAGCTGGGACCCATCGAGCCCTCTCAGCAGAGCACAGCTGTGCTGGGATGATGCTCACAAACCCCCTTGCGCTGGGTCTAACCTGAGCTCGGCGCTCGGTGTCTGAAGTCATCCTTGGTGAGGATGCACAAGGCTTTGCCGTTCATTTCGAACTTGCTCTTGTCAGTCGGCCGCAGGGAATATTCCTTCTCAGCCCATCGTAGCCAGTGGATCACGTCGTCCTTGCTCCACAGGGAGGGCTGGATTCCTGAAACCAGGAGCAGCCTCTGAAACAACTCTGTCCTCAAAACTGCTGAGTGGCAGGGCAGGGCTTCTTCTCCATCACCAAACTTTCCCTCTATATTGAGCACTCACAGGTCAAAACCACCACAAAGAGAGAAAATGAACCCTGATGATGCCTTGTCCCCTTTGTCAGCAGGGAATGGTCCCTGGGTGGGGCACCACGGCTGCACCCACCGTGTCCCACCCCATGGGAACTCCTTTTTGAGCAGCATTGACTTGCTTAACCTCTACTCACTCAGCCTCCCTGGAAGCTTGAAGATCTCCCCAGTGCTGACGGGTGAGGGTCTGGCCTGGGATGGGGGTGGTAACGACACTGCCGCCACGGGGCTGGAAGAGCTGATGGCCACTTTGCCCTGGGGAAGAGATCAGATACATCAGTGGGGGGAAATTCCCAGCTCTGGTCCTGCCTTTGCTTTGGAGATGCCTCCACCTGCTCCGGTATTTCCTAACTGGTTTCTCATAGCAGTGTGATGTGCTGTCTGCACTCTCCCATACATCTTCCTCACACTTTTCCTCATCCCAGCCCCAGATTGAGTCTCTGGTTGCCCAAGTCAGCATTAGTAGCCAGAGATGCCTCTTTTTCTACAGCTCCTTAGCAGAGGAGCTTGCCCTTGTTCAGGCTCTGGATGGGGGTCACCCATTCCCACTCCCCAGGGCTGCAGGGAAGTAGAAGGTGGAGCCAAGACTGGCAGAGCCTGCAGTGCCTGTGCTGGCTCCCTGTTCCTGCAGGATCCTCGGACGCTCGTTGGATGCTCAAGGTTTTAGGAGAGCACTTCAGTTCTTTAGAGCTGTGAAAATAAAGCTGGCAATAGTGCTTTGACTTTGTCTTAAAAACACCTTATGAAGAGAGATCTCTCACTCTGCCCCCAGTGATCATTTGGGCGTAAGTGGAAACGGCCATCCCATGGTTTAGGGAGATGCAAGCTCCTCTTGCTCACTGGCCATGGAGTTCCTGCCCCTCAAGAATTACTCTTCCCCCTCAGCCAGGGCGTGTGAGCCACAAGGGAGCTCAGATCCTGCTTCCAGCTCCATCTAGATCTTGAAATATTACTGGCAGCCAAGCAGATAATGTTTCCCCTTAAAAATCCATTAATGTGAATCCCAGCAATTTCTCAGCTTCACTCGCTGGAAAATTAACAATATTGCTGTCAAATGGTATTTTCTGAAGCAGTTACCAGCTCTGAGCACTTCAGGCTCAGGCAAGCTTTTGGAGGTGATTTAGAGCAGCCACCCCTTGACTGTTTATGCAGGCAGAGGAGCTGAGCCCTCTGAAAATCAGGGGTGAGGAGATGGGAGTTGGACACATCTTAAATGCAAAGCTGAAGCTCCCAAAATCAGGAGAACAGGAGACAGGAGCAATACACTGCATCACTCCAGGGAAAAATGCTTCCCTGGGAGTTACAGCAGGAGGAAGGCAGCAGGCTGGTGAGGGGGTTTCTTCAGCAGAAGGACAAGTTGCTGGTCACTGGGTGAAACTGGGTTCGGTTTAGCAAAGCAGGCAGCTACATGACACTGCATGAGAACAGTGAGACTCCAGAATAAACTCTGAGCAGGCTTGGCAGCAGTGCAAGTTGTCTTTCAGATTCAATCTAAGCAATAAGCTACGGGGAAAATAAAAGTGAAAGAAATTAGCAGGGTATTTTGTCTAGAACTATCTAAAAGTTATTTCAATTTTCTCCCATCGGTGTGACTCTCTTACAAATGAGATTTACAGAAAAACCAGAACAAATCTGGTATTCTTCTTGCTCCTAAAGATTTCTAGGCCTTGAGATACATTCTGAATTTTTATTACATTATACCGATTTTATGTTCTTTCTTTCATCCCTGCTTAGCTGCTTTCAGACATTTCTGAGACAGCTTTTCTTTGCTTCGATAGGAAATACTGTCCTTGGGAGTGTTTGAGTGGGAACGTGAGAAAAAGGGGGGTGAAAAGGAAAAGGAACCCCCAGATGTGTGAGAGCAGCTTTTTGCTCAGAACCAAATGGGGGGAACAGAGGCCTCCGGCTGCTCCGGGCTTTGTGAGGCCGTTTGGAGGTGGGATAGGGGGTTAACCCCCAGGCCATGAACTTCCAGCCCTAACTGAGGGGGAGAAATCCCGGGGGGACGGGGACAAGGGAGGACAAGGGCCGGGGCCGGGCGGCTCCTACCTGCATGGCCGGTGGCCGCGGGCGGCCGCTCCCCGCCCCGGTGCGAGCCGGAGCCCGGCGCGGTGTCCGGAGCGCTCAGGTCCCGTCCCCGCGGCCGCTGCCGCGCCGCGATCCTTGCGACAAACGAAATCGAAACGAGCCGGAGCCCCGGGAAGCCGGAGAGCGCCGGGGGCAGCGCCCGGGGCCGGGTCGTTCTCCCCCCGCCCCTCCCGGGGCCGTGACCCCGCGGCTCGNCTCCGCCCGGAGATCCCGCTCCGCCCGGCACCGGGACAGCACCGGGAAGCCTTCTCCGCCCGGGGGTCCCGTCCCGCCCGGGCTGAGCGCGGCCCCGGGGGCGGACACGCGGCTGGAGGACGGAGGGATCCCGGGACACGCCGGGAGCAGCTCCAGTACCGGGGTTCATCCTTTTTCTCCACCAGGCGCGGCCGGGGCAGCGCTGCCGCGGGCGGGGCCGAGGGACCCGAGGGAAGGGGGGGAAAGCTGCGCACCGGTCCCGGAGCACCGGGAGGTGGGCGCACACCGGGAGGGTGCCCACCTGCCCCCGCGCACACCCTGTGATGCGGAGACACACACGTTGCGGGGGTCTACCGGTGACTGGGAGGAACCGGGAGGCACTGGGATACCCTGGGAGGGGCTGAGAGGGGATTGGAGAGGCTTTGAAGGGACTGGGAGGGACCAAAAGGACGCTTTTAGGAAGAAAAGGGACACTGGGAGGGGACTGGGAGCTACTCGGGGGGCCACTGGGATAGACTGGGAGGAGCTGGGAGTGTCTGGGATAGACTTGGAGGGGATTGAATGGGATTTGGGAGGGATTGGACAGGACTGGGAAGGACTGTGAGGCACTGTTGAGGACAAAGTAGGCGCTGGGAGTAGACTGTTAAGGCAGTGGGATAGACTGGGAGGCGCTAGGACAGGATTGAATGGGACTGGGATGGACAAAAAGAGTACTTTTAGGAACAAAAGGGGCACTGGAAGGGCCCTGGGAACCACTGGGGGACACTGGGATAGACTGGGATATACGGGGATGGAGTAGAAGGGGACTGGGATGGACTTGGGATGGGATTGGGAGGCACTTTTACGGACGAAAGGGGCCGTGGGAGCGGACAGAGGACACCGGGCGGACACCGGGCTGTACTGGGAGGACACTGGGCTGTACTGGGCTGACACCGGGCTGTACTGGGAGGACACCGGGCTGACACCGGGCTGACGCTGGGCTGTACTGGGAGGACACCGGGCTGTACTGGGAGGACACCGGGCTGACGCTGGGCTG
>VZTD01002697.1:30748-76563 GCA_013397725.1 Rhagologus leucostigma
GGGGTGTCTGGGGGTCGCAGGGGGTGTGGGGGCTGAGGGGGTGTCTGGGGATCACAGGGGATATGCTGGAGCGGGCTGATGGGGTGTCTGGGGGTGTCACAGGCGACTCTTGTTGTGAGTGTGCTTTGGAGGGGCCTGGGGAGCTTTGGGGGCTGCTCCGAGGGTGTTTGGGGACAGCACATTGTGCGCACTGACGGGGTATCTGTGGGGAGGGGACTGCTGCCACCTTTTTAGTGCTTACTTGGAAAGGGGGTCTTTGGGTGTCTCCTACACTCTGTGTTTGGCAGGGGGCTGGGACTCTTATCCCTAGGTTAGCATTACATCCTCGTGCCCCTCACATGTTGTCCCTTTTCCTGGGCTGTGTGTGAGTCCAGGACTTCCCAGTGTCTTGTGGAGAGGCTGCTGCTGTGCCCACCACCCCCAGAATGGAACCAGCTTCCCCTCGGGGTGTTGGCTGGTCACACACCGCCCTCCTACGCGTGTTTTGGGGCTGTAGGCTGGTGCAGTGCTGTTGTTAAGCATGTTTTTAGGCTTGAGTTAACCTTCCTTTACCTCCCTCCTTTCTGGCCCCACAGTGCTTTGAAAGGAGCAGGAGTTTCTGAGGGGTTTTCCCCTAAATGGGTGAGTAGGTGAGAGGACCTAAGTGGGTGAGACCTCAACCCACCTCTGCTCATAGGCACATTTTTGTGTCAGCTGTGACCCTGCCTGTCTCTGTACTGCCATCTCAGTGACCTGAGGCTCCTCAGGGAAGGGATGATAACAATGCAAACAGTCTTGGGTATGAGCTTTAATAAGACCGAGGTGCAGGTGCTGCACTGGGGTCAGGTCAACCCCCGGTATCAATCCAGGCTGGGGATGAAGAGGTGGAGAACAGCCCTGGGAGAAGGACTTGGGGAATGCCCTGGTCCCGTGTGTTGGACCCAGAACCCCCCAAGCCCTGGGCTGAGCCCCCAGTGTGGGCAGCAGGGGAGGGGGGGATTTTCCCCCTCTGCCCCGCTCAGGTGAGACTCCACCTGCAGAGCTGCCTCCAGCCCTGAGGTCCAGCACAAGAAGGACATGAAGGTGTTGGAGGAGACCACCAAGATGATCAGCGGGATGGAGCTGTGAGGAAAGGCTGAGATTTGGGATTGTTCAGGCTGGAAAAGAGAAGCTTTGGGGTGACTGTGTTGTGGCCTTCCAGGAGCTGAAGGGAGCCTGCAGAAAGACAGAGAGAAACTGTTTACGAGGGCCTGGAGTGACAGGACAAGGAGGAAGGGCTTCACACTGACAGTAGATTTAGATTGGCTGTTAGGTAAAAATTCTTCCCTGTGAGGGTGGGGAGGCCCTGGCACAGGGTGCCCAGGGAAGCTGTGGCTGCCCCCTCCCTGGAAGTTCTTAAAGGCCAGGCTGGATGGGGCTTGGAACAACCTGGAATAGTGGAAAGTGTCTCTGCCCGTGGCAGGGGGTGGAACAGGGTGAGCTTTAAGGTCTCTTCCCACCCAAACCATTCTGGGATTCTGTAAACCTGGGAGGTTGAGAACCTCTGCAGGGAGAGTGTTTTGAATGGCTTTGCCAGGGTTGCTGCAACCCAAATCCTGTTGTAGCTGTAGATTATGGCTTTAAGGCAGAAAGTTCACCTGTGGTCCCTGTGAGAACCTTATCCTCACCTCAGTCCCAATCGTTCTGCTGGCATTAGCAGCAAGCACAAACAGTTCATCGGAAGGAAGTTGTGTCTGGGAATCCATGGGAAGGCTGAGCTTTCCCTGTTAAGATGTGTCCTTGTTTGCCCTGTGCGGGGGCTGTGAGGCTGCACTGCTCGGTCACCTGGATTTGAGGGTTATAAATACCTCAGTGCTCAGTTCACAGAAGTGTTTTCAGTAATCTGAGCATCGAAACAGTGAATTATTGGAGCCAGGAACTGTGGGCTAGTGTGTAGGCAAAGCTGCTTGTCAGAGTTATTATCCTTCAGACTGGACTTCCATGTGCCTTTATTACTATTATTTATGCTGTTTAGGGAAGCAGTCACCTTTTACTAAAATAAATGCACTGCTCATAACATAAGTCTGTATTTACATCACTAACAAATGCTCTTCTGCAAAGCAGCCTGTAAAACAATTGTCTTTATTTTCCATAATAACATCCATGTTCTGATCTTACGGCTGAAATGCAGCAGTTTACGTAAACCAAGTGAAGCCTGTGCAGAAGACTGTGTCTAGACTTATTTCAGCTTATCTTAAAGCAGTTAAGGACAGGTTAAAGCAAGTTCTGCTGTCATGGAAATAGGCATGTGCTGATTTATTGGTGTTTGTTTCAAGACAGACTAATTTGCAGCACATGAAATGCTTTTTGATATCTTTTGATGCTGTCTTCTGCTGCCAGAATCAAAGGGGATTGAGTTTTGTGTTTGATTTGGGCTTGAAAGGAATGATCTTCCTGGTAGGAGTTCATTACATCACTTTCTTTTTGGGAGCTTTCTGTTTTGTAGTTACTCTCTAAAAATTAGTGGAGTTCAGTGAGCTCAGTCAAGCTGCAGAGGCAGCTGGAAGAAGTTGTAGATGAAAGAACCAAACTGGTTATTTCTATCCTTCTTAACAGCAGTGAGAACCAAGTAGCAAAGTCATTTGGGCTGTTTGATGTAGATTGCTTGTACCTCCAGGCAGAGAAAACCCCATATTCGCTTTCTTTGGGTTGTTTATTTTCTGGAAAGGTTTTGAGATAGTTCTTGGAGTGGCAGATAAGATGGTAGTTCCAGAAGCCTCATCACTGGTTGTGCTAACAGAAATGTATCATCTAGGATCCACCTAGGGTTGTTGGATGTGTCCAGTGTAAAATCACTCAAAGTTACACTTTGTTTTCCTGTGCTCCAGAGGTGGCCTTGCCTGAGCTCTGCACACCAGTAATCTGTATTTGCATCCCCAAAGTATTTTTAACCATCAGACTTGAGAAACCCTCTTACTTCAGCTGATTTGATCATAAATCTGATCTTACCTCAGTGTCGTTTGAAGTACCTTCATGTTTTGGCATGTTCAGTCCTGCCTTCTCAGAATCCAAGAGGTTTTGTAACCACTTGCTTGGAGTTTTCTGTTCAGGATATTGTAACATTTTTTGTGTGGTGACTCAGTCTGTCTTTACAGGTCATGAGAAATAAGAATCAACATCTCATTTTATTGGTTGATGCTTTCAGCCCCAAGTTTGGGCCATGCTAGGATGTGTTTGTCACTCGACCTCATCTTGAACTCATTCCATGTGCCCGTGACAGGCAGCCAAGTGTTCAGTTCACTGTGTAGCAGTGCAGTCAGGAGAATCAAAGTATAACATTGTTTAAAAGTCTTGCTATTAATTCTACTTAAACACCTGAAAACCCATAAGTAGAAAATTCGGGTGTAGAGAAAAGTAAATAACATTTCACCCTCTGTAGTGAATTTGCTGTGAGGCTCCAGTGCTGTAGTTAACAACACCTTTGTCCCCCTTTGCCAGAAGCTGTGATCACAAAGGGACGTTGGCCAAGCAGTGGGACTGGATTAATAATTGCATCACAGAGTTGCAGAGTCTGTTAGGAAAGTCACTGCATGATGAGAGGCCGACTCAGCAGCCAAATAACTGGGGAAAGGAGCCTTGCAGCGCTCCCTGAAATAGCACCTGTGTGCTCTCCCTTTGGTGCCCGTGCTTGCCAAAGCCACTGTCAGGAACTCTTCCTCCTCCTAGAAAGTCAAATCCTGCCTAAAAAATGCAAAGTGAGTCTCCCTAAAGCTTCAGCTTGGGATGGACTCTGGAACTGCTGTGTTCTGCTTGGAGATCCCAGAGCAGTGTGTGGATAATGAGCTCTTTCTTTACAAGAAAAATGCTGAGATGGTGCCTGCTGATAAAGGTCACTTGAGCTGTCTAAAGGATCTCCTGATTTTTAAATAAATTTCTTAATAAAAAGTGAATTTAGCCAGAGGATCATTACTGGCTAATTTAACCCACATCCAGACAACCAGCATAATAAACACTTTTTCTATGGGGGAAGATGTAAAAGGATGGGGAGCCATCAGCATTTTTTTCTTCACTTTATTCATAAATAGCATAACCAGAGCGAACATAAAGTTTAGAAATTACCAATTTGGTAATATTAACATTTTTATAGAAACAATGTGATTGCAATATCTGTTTTTTGGGGAGACCTGGCCAGGCTGCTGATGAAAGCCGCTCTGATTTCAGGTTTCTGATCCCAGTGTCTCCTCCGATTCCAAAATGACAGTCGGGTAGCACTGCTGGGCGATCTTTGCCAAGGTTGGTACAATTTTGGGTCTCTGGCTTTTGGATTGCCTTGCCATGTGAATTGTTTGCTGAACAGCCTCCCTGTTCTGAGCCATGACACTACAGAGAAGCTGGGACTTGTAATCCAGGTAATGGGAGGGGGATGTGTTTTGGGAATGTTACAGGGCAATAATTACAGGTGCTGAATTATGGCACCTGCCTTCCCTGTGTTATTCCATCAGTTTTCACAACCATTTCTGCTCCTGTGTCTTGCTCCAGTTCTAATTTGCAGTCACAATGTGTCCTCCAGCCTCAGCAGAAACTTTAGACTGGCCCCTGTGGGCTTTGGATCCATTTTTTGGAGCACAAAAGAGGCTAAGGACTTTTGAAGGGCAGCTGGTCCATAAGCATAGGCCTGAAACTGAGAAGGAAAATCAATGTCTGTTAGTCTTGGAAGCAGCATTGAACATGGGCTGTAGCAGCTGAAGCTCAACATTCAGTAATTTCTTCTGCAATTTGCAATTGTTTTTCTCTTCTTGCCCTCGGGACAACCTCAAATGTGTTATGTGCAGCTATTAAAAATGGTGTTAATCCATGGATTGCTCCTGGGAGCAGGAATGTTCAGTCATCGCTTTGGTTTTGCTACTGAACACACAAATACAGAAATACCCTTGTGAACTGTAAAATGTAACAAGTCATATGTATCCCACTGTCAGAGTGACTCGAGAATTACTCAGCTATTTACTGCGAGAATAAAAAGCTGCTTGAGAGTCGATACAGAAATAGCCAAAAGAAGCAATTAAAAAGGGATGATGGAAATGGACTAAAGACAGAGAAGTGAGAGCACAGCTCTGTGTCAGGTCTGCCTCTGCAATTTGTGGACAAACAGTCCAGATTAGGGTTTATTAGTCAGTCCTGCTTTCAGTGGCAACAGCGTGTGTTCCCAGAACTGGGAAATGAAGGCAGTTCCCAACGAGCTCTCATAAAACAGGGCTACGTCCCTGACCTGTGCTGGGTGTCAGAGTTTAGTCCAGTGAATCAGGAAGTTCTCAGAAGGAAGCAGAGCTTGGCAGCCATAAAAACAGGAGAACTGAACCTTGTGACAGCAGTGAGAAGTGGTGTGTAGCAGTTAATGATTGCTGCTGCCACATGGCTTGTGTGCAAAGTTTTGGCAACATAGCTTTGCAAAACAGATGAGGCAGATGTAAATAACAAGGCCGTGTCTGATAAAAGAGGGGTTTTCAATAAATGTAATTCCTGGTCTAGAAAGCATAGCTGAGTCCCTTGGAGCCCAATCCTGTGGCTCACTGTGCTGGGACAACAGCTGGTCACGTTTCCTGAAATGAATCTGTGAGTGCACATGATGCCATTGGATGTCCTGTCAACTGCCAGGATTAAGCATCTGCCCCAGTTTGAGCGATTTGCTCAGTTTAATAATCATTTACATTCTTTTTCTCTAAGTGGTGCCTGTTTTATAACTGAATTACTGCAGTTCTCAGGTTATTCTGGTAACTCAGATAAATTGGAGTGAGAGGTCCACAAAAGATGTGAGCACGGAAAAGGCAGGAAGAGAGAAACTGATGGCAGCAGCAGCAGAGTTTCGGATGGACCGGAGATGAGCGGGGTGGATTTTCCAAGTCCCTCAGTTCATGTGCTCAGTATCATCTGCTAGTTCAACATAACTGGAACAAACAACGGAGAAAAACAGAATAAGGATGCTTTCACCTCCGTGAAAGCGAGCTCATTTCTTCTTCCTCTGGGCGAGTGGATTAAAAATCGTGGTGTTACGTAATCTCTACCCACAGGAAAGCTTCCGTCTGTCTGGAATGTTATCTGCTCTGGCAGTTGGTGGTTATGAATGAGTTCCCTAATCCATTGACAGAAATGTTCCGGCAGGCACTTGCAGACTTCCCTGTCGTCTAATGCTTGTTGAGAAGCCCTTGGTCAGGTGTCAGGGGCTGATACAGCCTCAGGAGATGGATGTGCACATAGCAAAGGCCTTTAAACTGATAGGGGTTTTGGAAAAAAGGCTTTACTGCCTGTGTTGGGAAAGGAGTCCAACTAAGGAATAGAAAAGAAATAGAGATTATTGAAATTTCAGGTTTTGATTTGCTGTTGAAATTTGATTTCTTAAATCCATGGAGTTTCTCTCGTATATGTGAGCACAACCTGGTCTTTTTCTGTAGGGTCTAATTTTTCTTTTCCCTTTCGGACTGACCAAGTTACAAATATGAAAAATCATAAGATTATTCTGTCATGTGCAAATCAGATGATTCAGGTGTATTTGAGAAGTGGTTCAGCTTTAACGTAAAGCACCTAAACACCACAAGGTTTTGCCCATATCCAGGCTTTGCTGAGATCCATCCTAAGCATGTGTCAATTAGCTAATGTTTGAGTCACTCGGGACTAGGCAGGTTTTAGCTTTTACTTTAAATGCTGCTGATCCCTGGACTCAGCTGTGCTGCACAGCGATTTCAAACCTCCCTTTGAGTGCGGTCGAAACCATCGATTTGGATGCTGCACTAATGGAGAACAGTATTGATCATGAGCATTTCTTGGGCACGTGGGAGAGGAGCTTTCTCATTCCCAGCATTCTCTCCTGTTTCACATCCAGTAATGGGGCTGGAGCGTGCCTGCCCCTGTCCCACCTCAGGCTCGGGGTGAGGCCGTGGTCAGATATGCTGGGTGGGGTGGGAAGGGTGCTGAGACAGCTCTGTCACTGCTCCCAGTGTTCTGGGGCTGGAAGTCCCCTCGCAGGGCTGAACGAGGTGGCTCTCAGAAAGACCAAAATGATGTATTTGATGCAAGGAGCTGTGTTCACATGCAGTTTTGCTGTCAGGCCCAGGGAGAGTGATAAACACCTGGGTTAGAGAAGGTCAGCTGGGAATGCACTGCACAAGATACTGAAGTGAAACCAGTCTAATGATTTCTGTTACCTTGTGCTGGCCAAGCAAGGGGGAAACGGGGTTTGTTTATTGATAATTATAAAGCTGTGGAGAGCTTTGTGCATTAGGGCTGTGCTATATTTAAATGGTGTCCTGTCTGTCAGATGTCCCTATTACAAAATGTTCTTTGCCAAGATCATGGGCTTCTCCTTTTAAAAGTTGGTTTTGAAAATCAGTTGTTGTCAGAAAATTGGTTAATATGCCATGGCTGTGGCACCTCTATGTGTCTGCACTTTGTGCTGTTAAGTCATTCCAAGAGCATTTTAAAGGTGTTATGAACAGCTATAGGAAATGCCACTTCACCACTTGGAGAGTGGAATTATTGCATTTCTGAGAGATGAAACAATTCTTAATGCAGAAAATAGAGTGTTCTCCAGCCTCTCACCCTGTGTGCTGCAGACACTTAGTGCTATCTTTAATTAGAAGGCTGTCACAGCTGAAGTAAAAATAACAACTCAAAACAAAACCTCCTGTGAACCAGACTGAGAGCCATGAGCCTTAAAGGCTTTACTTGTCCCTGGAGCAGCTGGAACCCTGACAAGGGGCATTCCAGCCCCTCATGCTGCCCAGGCCCTGCATGGCACACGGGGCTGGAGGAAACATTCCCCTCCTGGGGCAGAGCCTGCTGGGACTCGTGCTCATGGGAGACGTGCTCCAGGTTTAGCAGCAAGAGATGATGTCTTGTGTCTTCGGCCAGACTGACAAAAGCCACCTCATTTCATGCAATCCACATTAAGAGCTCTAAAATGTCACGGTGTGGTCACATCTGGTCAGGACTGAGTTGAAATTCTCGGGTTAGAGGGAGCTGCTTTTTGGACATTTATAGACTCTTTAATTAGCGGACTCTGCAGGAAAACTTGTCTTCTTGTTAAGGATTTATTAAAATCATGCATAAGCTCTACTGCTGGAATATGCTGGTTTATTTGAGAATCTCTTGGATTATTCAGAAGGAGAGTCAATATTCCCCACAAGGACAGGCTTTGAAGACCATTTCCTTGAAATAAATAATTTTTTAAAGTCCTGGCATTTATTTTGCATGTTATCTTTGAGACAGACACGAAACCAGCTACAGTTTTGGCTAGAATATTGTTGAGTTCTTGCTTGTCAAGGTAAAAACAAGCTGGAGAGGCCTGTTCTGGAATACACTTCAATTTTAGAGCTTACCCTTTCAAGAGTGACCTTATCCAGGGCCCAAATGGGCACCTTCCCTCAGCACAAACACCTCATTATGTGTGTTGAAATAGGCATCTTCTCTGCTTTTTCAATTTTGTATATTTTTTTTGTGGTATTTTCCCTTTTTTACTCCCACAAAATATGGCTCCAGTTCCTGGCTAATTTTGCTGTAATGCAGCACTAGCCAAATATTTTTGTGGAAGAATTATTAGTCATAGAAGAAAGAATGTAATGGAATATTCTTAGAAAGTGTTATAACTATGCTTGACATGTAGAATATTTATCCAGGCATGTAAACAAAGCAAGAGGTGTCTTGCCAATGTCCCCTTGTAAACCTTGGTTGGTTTGAAATCATGAACTGTTTTTCAGTTCTTGAAAATAAGGTATCAGGTTCTCTGCTGACATGAATTGCCAGTGCTAATGGTTGGCCTCACCTAGATGAAATTGTAGCCCCTGCTCTTGCCTCCCTCAAAATAAATCAGGAGGTGTTTTCCAGAGAGCTGTAATTGTGCTAAATAAAACTCCTGTGTTTATTTTGCTTTTGGATTACTCAGTATTACTTGCAGTTACTAATGCAGCTGCACTGTGAAAGGAGCCTTATGTTTGTTTTGCTTTTTGCTTATTGTCTGTATCTTAATGAGAATTAAACCATGTGTCTGATTTGGAGAACTCTGTTGTTTCTGAGGACAACACTGATAATGTTTCCCTTTGTGCCTCAGCGCCCAAGGAGCATCTCTGCCCTTCCACAGGAAAATTCAGCTGTGGCTTTATCTGAACAGGCTTCCAGCAACTGCTGTGGTGAGATAGGGCAGTGCCCCCTGGGGATGGCAGATAGTGCCCCTGGCAGGGACCCCATGCCAGCCTGAATCATCCCAGACTTTGGGAACGATCCCCAGTGCTGGGCGAGGACACCTGAGTTTTGCCAAGCCTGGTTCTGCCCTTGCACACTGGACACAAACTGCTGCTGGACCTGGAGTCTGAACCTCTTTCTCGACGTGGCAATATTTCCTTGCAAATTTAATTGCGTTCCCTCGCAGCCTCCCTGGGTTTGTTTCTTGGGTTTGGTTTGATTTTTTTCATGGTTATTATTTTGAAAACTCCTGTAACTGCATTCAACTTTCAAAAACGTGCCACCTATTGTTAGTTCTCCGAGCTGCTGCCATGCAATTGGTTAGAAATGAATGGCAGTTGGAGTTGTAGGGCAGAGTTGTAGCGGATGAGCTGGGAATGAGTGAGCTGTTACTTGTTGGGATCCCTTCCAGAGAAGGAAGGTGGAGTTTTGAGCTGCTCGCAGCCGTTCTAAAATAAGAGTCAGAACAAGTAGGTGCTTTTTGCCGTGTGTGAAATGTCAGGTAACTTTTTGTAGCAAACTAAAAGCTCTGTGAATGAGGAGAGGAGTTTTGGTTTAGGCTGGATATTGTCTCTGCTGAATTTTTAATTTTTAATTAAATGCATTAAAACTGGTGTATTTCAAAACACACTGATGATCCACCAATGCTCATCTCCAGAGATCCACAGTGGACAATTGCTGTGCTAAAAACAAAGAGGGTAATTATAAAAGCTAATTTACAAATTATACATATATGAATTATATATAAAATATGTAAATCTGTTCTTTGTCCTGATGATGGCCACCAGCCTCACCTGGTGTGGGACAACACCTCTTGGTGATTAGAGGTTCTTGATGTTTACATTCCCCCCAGCCTCTTTACCAGGCCACAGGTGCTTTATTGTACCTGTATCTAGACAGATGAGATAATTGGGCACTAAAAAAATAAAATCTTCCCCCCAAACCAAAAGTAGTGACAAGTTTTTGCATACAAAAGTTAGTAAATTAGTGACAACTTGGACTTCTTTTGGTGTTGTATTGCTTGGTTTGTTTTTAATTAAGAGTCCTCTAAAGGCGTCTTTCATTCACACTTTCAGACTCATCAGGACACGTGTGCTTTATCACTGGCATGAGCCAGGAGGAAAGTAGTTTCCTGCTTGGTTAGACTCTATTTGCATTAAAAATTATATATTATTGAAAATATGTGATATATTTAATTCTGCTGTTTTGTGAAAATGTGTTTGGAGCAGTCTCTGAGCAATCCAGCTGTATCTTAGGGGAAAGCAGTAAGAAATAGAATAAATTGATTTAATATTTGAGCTGACAGAGGGTAACATTTCCAGGTGCCACAAACATGTAATGCCTTAGCTGTGGCACCTGAGCACTGAGGGAAAGCGGTGGTTCTTATTGGGGCTCTTTAGCAATGCACTGATGTGTCAAAATAACTCATTTTATCCTCAGTTACTGTAAATTTGTTTGGGCCCAAGTGCTTGGAGTCCTGGGCTTGGAAATCCACGTGCACATATTTACGTACACAACCAAAAATTCTGGTGGCTGATTCCTCTGCCTGTCTAAGGGATGTGTGGCAGCAGGGTGTTTCACCAAACGGCGTCAAGGATTTAATAAAACTGAGCCTTTTCTACCACACAATTCCTGCAAAAACTGCCTGAATAAGGAATCTGGAGAGAGGGCGATTCGGGGAGGCTTCTACCGAAAAGAGGAGACTTCAAGCTGTTACCGCACAGATTATAGTCCAACTTTCCGTGAATCAGCTGGAGGGACTTTTAACCTGAAATATTTACATGAATCAGCCGCCCGGGCTTTGGGGGAGTGACCACTGCAGCTCCGAAGAGTTTAAACCCCGAAGCTTTGCTGTGCCTCGGTGCTTCCCTGTGCTCCGGCAGGATTTCGGGATCGCGGTGCCGGGAGCGCTGGGCACGGATGAGCCGGCAGTAAGTGAGGGGTGCTTGGCAGAGGGTGCTTGCTCCAGAGGTACACCAGGAAATGTGGGTGATCACTTCTGCTCACGCGAGTTCTGGTGGTTGCAGGTGGATCAGATTCTGTGGTAGAGCTGCCTCAGAAATACTCTTGTCCTTATGCTGTTTTCTGCATTTATAATTGGAAAACTGGACTTCTCATAATATAAATGCAGGAATTGAAATCGTGGGAATTCGGAACCAGGTTTGATTGGACTGCCTAAGAACAAAAGTTGAGAAATAAAAGCTTTTTTTAAATCCAAAGGGGTAAGGCAGCTCTTGCTTTTATGATTTGCTGAAGTGTGTGGGATTTTCTGAGAGCTTTATAAGTACTTTTGCAGAAAATGGTAGAGCAGAGAACACAGCCAAACTCTGTTGTCTGCAGCACTTACTCCTGTTGCAGGCTTTCACCTGAGTGTTTGTAGCTTAATTTAACACAGGTGAAGAGAAAGTGTAACTTATAGGTGTCACCTGCCTTAAAACTTTACTTAGGCTCAGTATTGTCTATTTTAGCAAGGAACATTTATTTTTCCTGTCTCTAGAGGAAAATATCTTGCTTATATTTGCAGCACCTCATCTTTTGCCAGAGTTTTTTTTCCCCTTTTCTCTGATCAGATCTGCCCACTCTGACCTTCTGCCAAGGAAGGAGGTGTGTATTCTATATGGGCATAGCCAGCTTTATTTAAATTGCTGATTTCAATCAGATAGCGCTGGCAAGGCTGCCATTGCCATAGTGGTAAGAAGCTCTTTATGAGGATCAAATATAATTTTTCAGATGACTGTCTTTATCCCAGTAGCGTGAGGAAATACCCTGTGTAGTTCGCTTGGTTTTGCTCTTTAACATGAATACCCTGGGCCTCAGAGGGAGGGAAATAAAAAAGCAGTAAGTTGTTGTCTTGGTGAGGAATTTTGTTCCCTTGGTGGGACATTGCTGGATGCACTTCATCTGTCCCGTTGATGAGGCTGCCACGCTGTGACCTTCCTGTTTCGGGAAAGTCTGTAAGAGGTTACATCCAGTTAATAAATCTCCATTATTTTTCTGCAGGTATCAGTCTCGGTGACTGTAAATTGGCGAAAGAAAAGATGCCGTGAGTGTGGGGCACTGATGAGGGGTCAGTTCAGTGCAGAAACTGAGCGCGGGTGGTGACAGAAGGACCTGGTGACCCCTGGGTCTTAAATCAAGGTGTGCAAGTGCAGTATTAAACCCTTAAACTCACATTGCCAACTGGAGTTTTGAATTGCATTCGTAGAAACAGTGGATTTTTGTTGAGCCTCGAGTAAATGACTAAGTCAGTAAACTTTGCTAACAGTGCAGCACTATGCACAGAATGGGAGAAACAATCAAGCATTTCATCAGCCTCCTTGCTGTCTCTTGCCAGCATTTTCAGGCTGTCCTGCATTGCATCAGGCCTGCTGGACATTATTTTCCATCTATCATTTGAAGCCAGATGGAAAATGAATCCTCTGTATATTGATAGTGTTATTTCATAACAAGGGAAAAGCTTTTTGTCATGTGCCTGTGCTCGTTCAACCTATAAATCAGCTTTTATTGTCTTCTTGTGTTTGTGTTGGGAAAATGAAATGAGGATCAGTAGGAGGTTTGTGAAAAACGTCTAAAGGCTGCCGTTAGATGTTTTTCTCTCCGGTGCAGTCCAGGTGAATGCACTTCCATGTTGTTCTCCAGTGCTCCAGGTGTATCCACAGGTGCCAGGGAGCGGCAACCCCGGACCTGCCAAGTCTCACCTTGCCCTGAGCATCTCTGTTGGTTCAGGTGCACAGGGCAGTGCCTGGGGCTCAGCCTGGAAATGCCGATTTCCTGGTTCTGAGAGACCTGTGGAGCCAGGCTGGGAGAGTTGGGGATGTCCATCCTGGACAGGAGAAGGCTCCAGGGAGACCTTAAAGCCCTTTGCAGTGCCTAGAGGGACTCCAAGAGAGCTGGAGAGGGACTTGGGACAAGAGCCTGGAGTGACAGGACACAGGGAATGGCTGCGCACTGCTAGAGGGCAGGGATGGATGGGACATTGGGAAGGAATCCTTCCCCGTGAGGGTGGGGAGGCCCTGGCACAGGGTGCCCAGAGCAGCTGTGGCTGCCCCAGCCCTGGAAGTGTCCAAGGCCAGGTTGGATGGGGCTTGGAGCACCCTGGGATAGTGGAAGGTCCCTGCCCATGGCAGGGGGTGGGACTGGGTGGGATTTAAGGTCCTTCATAGTTACAGAATGAGCCATCAGGTCTGGTCTGAATTTTTAATAGAGGAGAACACTTTTTGCCTTTCTTTCTACTGGGTGAGTTCCTGTCACTCTGCACGCCCTCTGGAATGCCTCCCTGCAACTGGGAAATTTTTATTGCAGCTAAACTGAGCTGACAGGCAGAATGGTTTGTTTTTTCTCTTTTTCTTTCTCTCTGGGAAAGTCTCCATCTGAGGATCAGAAGCAAATAGTTATTATGAAAATTAGAAGTTGGATTGCTACCTACTTGCCAATATTATAATTTGTCATATCAAGTTTGATGGCTGCTTTTTTACTTAACCAGTGTTACCTAGCCCAGAGGAGATCCGTTATCTCAGTGCTGCATTCCCTGCTGTGGTTTATACCTTAGAGTGATTCCCCTAATCCCTGTGTACAGGAAATGCTTCTCCTTATTTATCTTAAACCCATGAGATCGTCCTTTTTCTCTCCAGAGTAGGAAATCAATCATTGCTAATTCGTTTCTCTGCTTTTATATTTAGGGAAACCTTTGGCATATTCTAAGGAGATCTTTTAAGAATTCATGATAGTTTTGGCTGATATAAAGTTAATTTTCTTCTTAGTAGCTCGTAGGGGGCTGTGGTTCGGATTTTAGCTGGAAAAAGAGGTTGATAGCACAGGGGTGTTTTAGTTATTGCTGAGCAGGCTTCACACAGAGCCAAGGCCTTTTTTGCCCCCCACCCACCAGTGGGCTGAGGGTGCAAGGAGCTGGGGGAACACAGCCAGGCCAGCTGAGCCAGAGAAGGATATTCCACACCTTATGGCATCATGCTCAGCATATAGAGCTGGGGGAAGAAGAAGTGGAGGAGATCTTGGGAGTGATGGTGTTTTTCTTCCCAAGTGATGGAGCCCTGCTTTCCTGGGCATGGCTGAACACCTTCCTGCCCAGGGAAAGTGGGGAATGAATTCCATTTTTGCTTTACTTGCATGCACAGCTTTTATAGAGTCATAGAATGCCAGACTGGCTTGGGTTTGAAAGAACCTTAAAATTCATCCAGTTCCACCCGCTGCCATGGGCAGGACCACCTTCCACTCTCCCAGGGTGCTCCAAGCCCTGTCCAGCCTGGCCTTGGACACTCCAGGGATCCAGGGGCAGCCACAGCTTCTCTGGGAAACCTGTGCCAGGGCACCCTCCCAGGGAAGAATTCCTTCCCAATATGCCATCTAACCCGCCCTCTGGCAGTGGGAAGCCATTCCCCTTTGTCCTGTCACTCCAGTTCATTACGAGCAGTCCCTCTCTGGCTTCCTTGGGAGCCCCTTCAGATCCTGGAAGGTGCTGTGCAGTCTCTACACAACCTTCTCTTTTCCTTTACCTCTTACAACGTCTGGATCTCAACCCACGAGTTACTCTTCCAGTTCTCTCCCCATCCCACCAGGGAGCAGTGAGCACGTGGCTTTTTGGGGCCAAGTTGCCATCTGGGGTTAAACCAGGACAGAAATTAAAGCCAGGCTTTAGCTGTTGTGGAAAGACGTGCAGTTCCATTAGAAATCCATCTTGTTCTAAGTGTAGGACTGTGGAATTAGGTCAGGCACACCCTGCGTACGCGTGTTTCCTGCTTGCTCATATTTCTGAGAATAATTGTACATGGGAATGTTTTTGTAGACTTAAAGGAGTGTTGTCACCTTAAAAATGAGTTGTTTGGAGTTTTATTTCAGTCCTGATGGTTAGGCTGTGGTTTAGGAAGAGGGGAGGATTGTTCACCAGCTGATTCACTCGCTGCTGGTCCTTCCTCACCATTTGCAAACCAAATGGTGAAGTAAAGCTGCTCATTTCTACTATTTTTACTCTCTTACACCTTCTCTCTTGCCGTGCCAGATGACAGCGAGACCCTGTATAAGCCGTCAGGTCTTATAGCAAGGGCTTTACTCCTCAATGGATTTTGGCAGCTAGGCTTTTCATGATTTTTCTTTGAAGTTTCTGTGAAGTTCTTCATGCCTAAAATACTCTATAATGGCTCTTAAAAAAAATTCCAAGGATAAGGAGTATACTTTATAAATATAATAAAATATTGTATTTATATACTGCAATAAATAAAAAATAGTAACATCAGCACACTTGTACTGATGCTTTTGTTTTCTTTTGCTTAATAAATGTGCTGTATCTAAATGGGTTTTCCCTGCTGGCCATGTTGCAGTATTTGAGTTTCTTTTCATGGCACACATCACCTTGTTTATGGTGATCTGTGCAAGTGAGGCCATTCGGCTCTTGCAGTAGTGGGGTGAGAACTGTGTGCACTGGGAAGTGGCTTTGGATGTGCCTCAGATTCCTTAGGGTGGGGAAGGATAACGTGCTGCAGATCGTGCTGCAGATCGTCCCAGCCTCTTTACATTCCAGAACACTTCCTTCTTAAAAATTGCAAAGAACAAGGATCAGCCTTTTTATCTCTTCAAAGCATTTGAAACATGAATTGCTTGTGCCAAAGCTTCATTGCTAAATAAGTGTTTCCACTTTGTGATTAAAAACAATTTAAGTATGGCTTCCTTGTTTATCCCTCAACAAAAGACAAGACTCTAGACAAGTTCAAATAGAGATGATTTCACTGGGACCACCAGCACAGGGTTTGGAGAGCAGAGATGTTTGTGCAGTTGCACAACTCATTCTTGACATTGTTGTGTTCAGAGGAAGGAGGGGCCCCCACGGTTCAAGTATGGCAAAACCAGCGGCCTGAGCCAGATGGGAATTTTAATTTTTGATTCTGACACTGAGTCCCTTTAAAACAGTTAAAATCCCAGCCTTTGTCTGGCTGGAGGAGCTTTCTCTGATCTTTAGTGCTGATTGTGACATGGGGCTTTTGCTGCTCCTGAGTGCCCAGCTCCCACAATCCAGCTGTGAAGCTTCAGCTGCTCTGTGGACTGGTCCTTACCTGACCCTTCGGGATCCGAGCGCACAAACAAGTCACGGAGAAGTGAGGAAAGACATCAGGGTGCCTGTTCATTCTGTGGTACCAGCCAATTTACACTTCCCAGAGGGTGGAAACGTGCATGGAAGGAGCCCTCTAAGGACAGTGGTAGCCTGGGAGTGTTTGTCCTGCTAGCACGGGGGAATTGCTGGTGCATGGCCAGGGAGCTGAGTAGTGAACGTGCTACAAGTCAGAGTAACACCTGAGTAGGCAGTGGGCCTGCTGCTCTGATCCCGAGGATCAGGTCTCCTCCTCTGTGTCCCTGTTTTCTCTCATAAAACACTTCCCTGCAGTGCTTCCCAGGGCTCTTAGGAGCAATGAGCAGTTAATATTTGTAAAAAGCTTTGAAGATGAATAGTGCTAATTATTATTTATAGGCATTCATTCTCACCACAGGTAGTTCTCCTTGATCCTGGGCATGAAAGGAAACCAGGACATTTGTAAGCTGGTCAGGCAGGAGTTTGGCCTTGAAGTCTTTATGTACTTGTTTCCCCACTGGGTTCTGGGTGTGTTTGCAGTATATTTGTCACGTTAAATGACCAGTTTGGGGATTTATTGTACCAGCCAAATGTGCCAAAAGATCTTTTCTCATTTCCCTCAATTCTGCTGACACACGATGTGCAGGATTTTGGCAGGCCAAGAGGGGCCAGGAGACAGGGAAATGCCATCGGCGTGAGCCGGGTCGGATGATGAGCAGGACTGCATGTTCCACTTCCAGGAAAGAGGAGAGTCAGGTCTTATGCTTGGGGAGAGCCACGGCATTGCAAAGAGCAGCTGCTTTTAGCATGTTTTGCTGGTGCTTAACTTAGTGTAACAGAAAAGGAGGAAGGTGTCAAACAGCTGGGGCGTTTTTTCCCTAACAATCCTGCTTAGCAGATTAAGCAGCAAAACGGGGGGAATGACGAGGGAAAATTCGTGTATTGTAGTTCCTGCATAACTGATGATGGTTCTGTAAATGAGTTCTGAGGTGCTGTAGTTAAGGACTCTGCTGAAGGGTGTGCAGGGTCTCTGCGTTTAATTCAGAGCTTGAGGTGATGAACAAAGATTTCGACATTCACCCGACCCAGTTTGCTTGTTGGGAAATTCGGTTGGTGTTCCGTGCTATTTGACAACACTTAAATGGGGCTTGTAAAGCAGAGCTCTGGGGATGTTATGGAGTCTAAGTGTCCCTGGATAAAGCTGCTCTTTGCCTTCATATACTCTGCTTATTGATCTGATTTCCTGCCTAAGTTCTCCTCTCTGCTGAGTAACACATTAAATAATCAAGAGATTGTTCAGGCATCGCAACGGGAGGTTGTTGGCAGAGCTGCAGCAGTTGAGCTCTCCTGGAAGAAAGAGGCCCAAGAAGTGAATTTTATGCTTATCTTGTTTTCTTAATGGAGTTCTTGTCGGCTCGCAGAGTGAATTCTGTTCCCTGGTGAGTGTGGTAGCATCAGTTTCACCATGGATATTGTTTCAATGTAGGAAAGTTAAGGCAGGGGGAAAAGAGTTCCTGAGCCACAACTCAGTGTGGTGTCTGCTCCTCTGAGCAACCTGGGCTAGTGGCCGGTGTCCCTTGAGATGCTTTAAGGTCCCTCCAACCCAAAGCATTCTGGGGTTCCTCCTGACAGCTGGCAAGTCTCCAGAACGACTCCCCTTAAGGGCTTTCCCTTAGGGTTAGGGTTATGATTATGTATCTGCTCGACAAGGGTATTCTTTTCACCATCTGAAAATACTTTTCCTTAGGTAAATCAAAGTGCGTTTTAAAAAGCAGCTTTTGGCTTTCAGTGCAGTTACCAGATTTTAAAGCATTTTGGTTCAGGTCACAGATTGCAGAATGTTCTGAGTTGAAAGGGACCCACAAGGATCATTAAGTCCAACTCTTCAGAGAATTGCCCATACAGGGATTAAATGCACAACCTTGGTGTTATCAGCATCATGCTCCAGCCAGCTGAGCTAATCTCGTGGTCAAAACATACAATGTAATAATTCAGTGAATGTGTTTGAAATCACAGTATTAGTTGTAGAAATACTTTAACATTTGAAGTCTTGAAAAATTCCATTTCCTCGCAGTAATTACAGTGCTATGAAACAGGGAAATAGTTGACTTTTTGTTCCATTGCACATTGTCAATTCTGGAATTGATTTAAAGGCTTTTTGGGGGAGTTGGGGGAGCTTTTTTACCCTCCAGAGTGTTTTAGAGTATGTGGGTTTTCATATTTAGATTTACCTCCACACCCCTGTGTCCCACTGCCCAGTACTGCTGGACTTGCTACCACCCCTTTGCTGCTCTGACAGGTGAGAGTAGAGAGCAGAGGATTGCTCAGGTTGTTCACAGGAAGTTTGTGTTGTCTTTGCTCAGGTAAGAGATTTGTTCATGTGTGACCGGGTCCATCCCACTGAAGATGTTCTTCTTAAGGTTCCTCCCCCAGAGGGTGCTGGGCACTGAACAGGCTCCTCAGGGAATGGGCACGGCCCCGGGGCTGCCAGAGCTCCAGGGACAGGGTGGGATTGTTGGGCTGTCTGTGCAGGGCCAGGAGCTGGACTCGATGATCCCTGTGGGTCCCTTCCAGCTCAGGGTATTCCATGATCCTCCCTGGAGGATGCTGGGTCACACGGTTTAGTTGTAGCTGGTTCTGTGAGCAGCAGGGCGGCCGACTCTCATACTGATGTTCTCCTCCAACTCCAGATATTCTGTGAGGAGTCTGTTCCCAGGTGCAGGGCAGCATAGACAGGGACTGTTGGGTTTGTGGTGGGGCTGCTGAGGGGTTGCTCCAGGCTCCAGGCAGCCAGGACAAGAAAGCAGCCTGGAAGGTGTGGGGAGAGGGAGTTTTCCCACACTGGGTATTTGGTGAGAGCAGAGGGGGAGGCAATGCTCTGGGTGCTGTTCAGGTTGCTGGGACTGAGATGACCCTTGGGGGCTCCTTGTGCCCCTGGTCTTCCCAGCCAGAGCCTTTAAAAAAAGAAATGGTTTTGTTGTTGCCAAAAATCTTCCTTTGGATGACCATCACATGATGTGTAAGCAGCAGATTTTCTAAAAATATACAGATATAATAATGTTGGCAACTTAGAATTGGGTTTACGGAACAAAAGGAATGAACTGTTATTCTGTTATTCCTTTTTTAAATTCTCATTAAGAATAAAATGCTTAATTCAGACTGCCAGTAACAAAGGTTTGAAACCCACCACTGAACTGCTCATTAAGGCCTTCACCCTCAGCAGGTGCTGGCCAGAAAACTCAGCAACTCTGACTTGGCATTTTGCTGTTTTATTAGTGCTGTGTTTTATCTGCTTTGTCTTTGCCAGGGCAGTGTTCTGCCAGGCATCAGAGATGGCACTCGCAGGCCCTGCAGTCTTCATTCAGCCAAGGGAAAGACACGGGACAATTGTTCTGCAGGGGGGAAATTGGAAAAATTCATTAATGAGGAAATTGGTGTTTTACATTTGAGAGAGTGAAAGGAAAACACTTGATGCCAAGGAAGGAGAGCTGGTTCTTGTCCAGGGCAAAACAAATGCCAGAGAGAATGAGGGAAAGAGATCTGATTTGTTAGGAGATACAAAGGAGTGAAGTGGGTCTTAAAGATAGAAACGAGGAGGAAGAATTTCACTTGGTAAAAACAGGAGCTGTGTCTCTGCATATGCTGGAAGAGCATTCCAGGTTTGAGTGGCGTTGGTTAAAGCGTCGTGTGTGGGGCTGCTCCAGCCGTGGCTGTTCTGCACCTACGAGTGTTTGTTGTGGGACTGTCCTGGGTTAAATGCTGGGGGGAGCACTGCGTGGCAGCACGGGATAAATCAAGAAGAAAGAAGCAAAACCAAGCAATGACTGGGAGCAGGGAACCTCCTGGTCAAACCTCAGTGGTTAAGAGGCAATGCCTGAGCTGTTAACTGGGAAAATGTTGTATTTCAGGCTGTTACCGTGTTACAGAGCTCATTTGGCCAGGACTGGGAGTCAAGAATATAAGCATTTTTAAAGGGCTCTAGAGGTCTGGAGAAGTTGCCAGGAGGGTATTTGCAGGAACACACAAGTGATCCAAAGACATCAGTGGCTTTAGATTCAACTTTAAAACAGTGAAGGTCTACAGATTAAATAGATTTAATAGACCCCTGATTACTTTAAAACCCTTTTTTCCCCTCTTCCTAGGTGAGGGTGGAAACATAACTAGCACCATAAGCCTCTGAAACACAGTTAAGTACCTGAAGAAATGCCTTTTGAGCCTGAGGAATACCAGATACAGGGATTTGAACTTCATTGCTTGGGAGTTTCTTCCAAAACTAACAACCTGGATTCTCTCTCCAGCTCTTCTCTTAGGAAACGCCAGCAGCTCCTCACAGCACGGAGGCCCAGCATGAATGGGAACTGTGCTGGGGGCCCAGACTGGTTGAGAAATCTGGAGTCCAGTTGTCCTGTGGAAAACAGAACTGTAGCAGCCCATGAGTCAGAAGAAAGTTCTGTGGTATTAGGAGGTCACAGCCCTGCAGTTCCCAGGACTGAGGGTAAGGATAATGTCCTCGACCTTGTGATCTTTAAGGGAGATTATTTTTTGGGCTTTGAGGGGTGTTCTGTTTTGGAAAATGTTCCCGTATCACAAGGCAGTTTGCACTGGGGAGTATGTGCCCTGCCTGTGCCAGGCTGCTCTAAAGGACACAAGTTCACAGCAGAGTTCAGCATCTTGGCAGGACCATCCCACGGGAATGCCCTGGCCCGCCAGCTCCTCCTGGGGCTGTCCCTGAACAGATTCACTGGAGGCACCTGGACAGTCCTGTGTGCCCACCACAGACTGGCACTGGGCACTGCTGCCTTACACCACTGTGGTGAGGTGTGTGCTGCTGCTCAGCTTCCCTTGGGGGTCCTGCCAGCAGTCTGGGTCTGTATTTCTGGCCTTGTTTAATTCCTGTGCTCCTGCCCTTTGCACCTGAATCCATCTTGCTTTAACAAGGAACATTAAGCATCATGGCTCTCACCAAAACATCCAGCTGCTGATTCAATTCAGTAACAGCCTAGTTTGATGTCATATAACATCACCCTGACAGTTATAGCTGTTGGCATCCTTAATTATTGCATGACTCAGTTTTCTCATTTCAGTAGGAAGTGTTACTATGAAATGATGTTTTTCAATAAATTCTCTCTTCCCCTTGCAATGTTTGTTTGTGTCCCTCAGGTTTGGATTCTGAATGCCGACACAGCACTTGCCCAGTAAGTCCCCAGATCAGTAGCATGCTGTCTGCTCCTGAAGAACCTCACAACTGCCATATCCCAGATGGAAACAAGAGACAGCTGGAATATTTCAATACCCAGGAACGCCATGGATGCTGTGCATTGTCTTCAAGCAGCAGTTCTCAGACAGTAGCTCCAGAGAAAGTGACCCTGGTGGTGGATGGCACCCGCTTTGCAGTGAATCCCCAGATCTTCACTGCTCACCCTGACACCATGCTGGGAAGGTGGGTCACTTCCGTCACTTTCAAGGTACCTCAAGACAGTCTAAAATTTTTTTTAATGGAATAAATATGTAATGTTTGTTTGGTGATCTCATCTGTTCACACAGTGACCTCAGTAAGAATTTGGCTGTGAGTGAGGCCCAGAAGACCTGAGCAGATGGGGAGTTGGTAGTTCTCTACATAAGTCTCCCTTTGGTCCACTTCCATCAAAAAATGCACACTTTTAGCCAAACGTGGTCTCCTTTTGCCTTCTCCCCAAGTGTTTGCCTGGTCTGTCAGCAGTACATCTGTCCCCAGCTGATAACCTTCCTCCTGAATGGGGAATATGATAATGCTCCATCCCCTCCTGCTGCCACCTCTCAATACTCTCCTGAAAGAGAAGTTACTCAGCTCTTGCTGAGAGGTTGGAGCCTGTTGCTGCACCAGGAAATCCTTGTGTGCTGTATTGCCAGCACTTTTCCCCCCTCTGTGACCAAAGGGTTCTGTCGGGTCACTGACCCTTGCATGGGTTATTGTGTAAAACAAGGCATCAAAAGCCATGTGGAGTTATTTGGTGTAGGTCAGTGCAAGGGCTTTATTGTCAGGGGATTTTCTGCCCCAGGACTGAAGGATCTGTTCCTTTGGCTTGTTCCTTAGAGTGCAGTAGCCATAGCAACAGAGGCCAGGCCTCCTCTTGTCTTTTTTCACTATGGAAGAGATTGGAGCGGAGGTTTAAGTTACTGTATCTCTGTGTCACTGCTGGGCTCCATCACAGAATCATGGAATGGCCTCACTTGGAAGGGACCTTAAAGCTCAGTTCATCCCACCCCCTGCCATGGGCAGGGACACCTTCCAGGTTGTTCCCAACATCCCTGGCCTTGGACACTTCCAGGGATGAGGCAGCCACAGCTTCTCTGGGCAGCCTCTGCCAGGCCCTCCCCACCCACACAGGGAAGAATTTTTTTAACCCCAGAGCACCTGTTTGTCTCTGGAATAAATGCATTTCGATGTTCTTGTGCACTTACATAGTTCTTTACCTCTCCAGAATGTTTGGACCAGGCAGGGAGTACAATTTCACCAGGCCAAACGAGAAGGGCGAGTACGAGATCGCAGAAGGGATCAGCTCAGCCGTGTTCCGCACCGTGCTGGTAAGGGCGGCTCTGCAGATGGGGAGGAAAGAAAGAAACAATCTCTTTGTCACATGTGCTCAGCTGAGCCACCTCCAGGCAGCTGCACTCCCTGGGACATTCTGGTTTTTTGTTTTGCATTGTGATTTCTAAAGGAAAAGTACAGCAGGCTTTGATATAAGTCCACATTTCAGATATCTGCTCATGTTGCCTTTTACCTTTTCTGTGTCCTGCTGTTGTAATGCCTGAGCTGTATCCTGGCCTTGTGCTTGCATATAAATGCATATTGCATGTGAGATGTTGTGAAACCTGTGCCATGGAAAACTTTTAACTGGAGCTCATCATTTATCAGACCCTAGAGGATCTGCAGAGAGACGTAGATTCTCAGACAAGCAGGGCTGTTTTACTGTTCACAGAGCTATAAATAGCTTCAGTATCTCTCCAATATTAGTAAACAAAACAACTGATTAGGAATTATCATAGTCTAAGATTTCTTAATTTTTCTCTCCAAATACTGTCCTTTTATTCACAGGATTATTACAAAACCGGAATCATTAACTGCCCTGATGGGATTTCCATCCCAGACCTTCGAGACACGTGTGATTACCTCTGCATAAACTTTGATTTCAACACAATCAAATGTCAAGATTTAAGTAAGTACAGAGAGAAATCAGCTCTTAGGAGATCATCTGCAGGGCGTTGAGCACTCTGATCCTGATTCAGGGCAATTCTTAATCTTGTGCTTTAGTTTAAGCATGAACATGTGGATTTCCCTGGGGCTCAAGCTGCATTTAAACAGCTTCCTTTTGGCTGCTTCAATCCAAAGTGAAGTGACCGAATCCTTCCCAACACAGGCACCTTGCTCCAAAAGCAAATTATAAACATTTTAGTCTCTTTTTATAACAGAGGCTGAGCAGAGCTTGCTGTTACTGCCGACAAAATGAAGGCTAAAAGCAGGATTATAACCTCTATCCAAAATATACCAGAGAATCATGAATAATTTAATCTAAAGGCTGATGGGCAGAGCAGGAACCAAGGATACCAAATCTGGAAAGTAGTAGAATTCTTGGTCATGAAGGGATTTGATTGGGAGCAGCTTTTTGGTGGGCATGCTGACAAAAAAAGTACTTTTAACACAGGCAGGTCTGTGAAAGGCACTTTACCGAAATGGGGTGTGTGGTATCATAGCACAGGCTGTGGGTGGAATTTCCTGCCCTGTTCTCTGGTGAGTGATCACAGAGAAGGCAGCAAAATGTACTTTGAAGGGCAGAGGTTATTGCTGGAAATTCAAGTTAAGTATCATAATAAATTAATTATTCAGTCTGTTACTGTTTCGCTGTATTGATTGGAGCTTGGTGGGTTTTTAATGGGAGTGGAATGGTTCTGCAGTGCAATTTGCATCCTACTTGAAATGCAGTCTGCACTCCTGATTTTGCCAGTTCTGGATCTGGAGGCTGTCGCTGTGTCTGAACATATGTTGAGCATTTTGTCTGAAGAAGGATTCTGGCTGTGCTCTTGGATGGATCTGGGAAGTGCAGAGCTGAGACGTATTTTCATACTGTAGCAAAGCTCCTGTGATCTGTGTCTCCTCAGGTGCTCTGTTACACGAGCTCTCCAATGATGGGGCTCACAAGCAGTTCGACAGCTACCTGGAGGAGCTGATCCTGCCCATCATGGTGGACAGCGCGAGGAAGGGGGAGCGGGAGTGTCACATCGTCGTGCTGACGGACGAAGACACCGTGGACTGGGATGAGGATCATCCACCTCCCATGGGAGAGGAGTATTCACAAAGTAAGGGCTCTGCACTGTGTTCCACGCACACCCAGCCAGGAAAGGATGCATTCCCAAACTGGCTTCCTCCAGGAGGAGACGCTGGCACGTGGAGCCCTGATTTGTGTGCTCTGTATGGGCTGGGGCTGCTGGAGGCAGGATACCTGGCTAGTTAGAACTGATCCCAGCACTCACTGCACTTTTCCTTCTGTTTCTTCCTCCCCCTCAGCCTTTTCCTGGCTTCTTAGTGAGGGAATACTCTTTGCTTTACACTCCCATCACCACCCAGTCTATCGAGACTGTGATGTGCATCTCTGCCCCCCCACAAGGAAGTACAATTAATCCCAGTGAGGAAAACAGACACCTGAAGTAATTCTTGGAAACCACACCTGGCTTTTGGCACAGCAGGGCACGTCAGAAGCAGGGAGAAGGTTCCTCTTTGTAGATTCTAATCATCCTTTTTGTTTCTCAAGTCCTTTACAGTTCCAAGCTGTACAGATTCTTCAAGTACATCGAGAACCGGGACGTGGCAAAAGCTGTGTTAAAGGAACGGGGCCTGAAGAACATTCGCATTGGCATCGAAGGTAAAGTGCTGCTTCAGCAGGGGAAATGCAGAACCAGGTGACTCCACAGTCAGTAAAGCCTGGTTTCCTCTGGACTCTGGGCATTTCCTTGTTTTCTCTGTGTTTTACATTTGTCTTTATGAAACCAGCTAGAACTCAGCATGTTCTTCCTTTACCTCAACCGTGTTCCACTGAAATTGGCCAGGAGGCTTAAAAGTTAAAGGAAAGTAAAAGGTACATAACATGTACGAGAAAGACTTGTCTCCTTAGGAATGAGTAAACAGGAAACAGGAGTCAAATACTTCCACCTGCTGATCCAGGCATTCCCTTAGGGAGCTTAGAGAATGCTGGGCTCTGTCCTGGGAGACTCTCTTCTTTTTATAGTAGCTGTGTTTGCTCACAGAATGGCTGGTGCTGTGCAGCACTTGTAGACTGACTACACACAGTGCTGCACCCTCTTGTCAGAGAATCATGGAATTATTTAGGTTGGGAAAACCCTCTGAGATCATCGAGTCCAACCATTAACCCAGCACTGCTGAGCCCACCATGTCCCCGAGTGCCACATCCACACGTCTTTTAAATCCCTCCGGGGGTGGTGACTCCACCACTGCCCTGGACAGCCTGTGCCAGGGCTGGACAACCCTGGTGAAGAAATTTTCCCTAATATCCAATCTGAACCCCCCCAGCACAGCTTGAGGCTGTTTCCTCTTGTCCCATCCCTTGTTCCCTGGGAGCAGAGCCCGACCCCCCCAGCTGCCCCCTCCTGTCAGGGAGTTGTGCAGAGCCACAAGGTCCCCACTGAGCCTCCTTTTCTTCAGGCTGAGCCCCTTTCCCAGCTCCCTCAGCTGCTCTTGGTGCTCCAGACTCTTCCCGAACTCCATTTCCTTCCCTGGACGTGCTCCAGTCCCTCAATTGCCTTGAGGGGCCCAAAATTGAACACAGTACTCAAGGTGCCTCAGCAGTGCCCAGTACAGGGGGACAATCACTGCCCTGGGCCTGCTGGACACACCATGGCTGGTACAGCACAGGTGCCCTTGGCCTTGTTGCCCACCTAGGCATGCCTGGACTCATGTTCAGCCTTGACTCCTCTCATTTTCTCCCCACATAACCTCACGACATCCTCATAGTCTCCTGGTTTGTCTGCCCCTTCTTCCTTTTCATCCTCACTGGCTCATCTTTTGGCACGTGGGGATGACCTGCTCCTGGAGCTTTTAAGTTTTCCTTCTTGAAGGATGTCCATCCTTCCAGGACTCCTTTGCAGGGGGAAAGAGAACAGTCTTTTTGCAAGCCAGTAATGCTAAATGTGGAATCTGAGCATTTGTCTACTGAGCTGTGTGTGTGTGTCCCACCCCAACCCCACAGCCACTCCTCCCTGGGTGTTCTGGAATCCTGTTGTCGCTTTGTGAGTCAGAGAGGTGCAGTGGAGCTGACTGGCTGTCTGTGTTTCCAGGGTATCCCACCTGCAAAGAGAAGGTGAAGAGGAGGCCCGGCGGCCGCTCCGAGGTGATCTACAACTATGTCCAGCGGCCGTTCATCCAGATGTCCTGGGAAAAGGAGGAGGGCAAGAGCCGCCACGTTGATTTCCAGTGTGTTCGGAGCAAATCCCTGACAAACCTGGTCACGGTGGGGGATGATGTTTCAGAGGACCACGAGGTTATAATGCATCACCCCCCACAAGTGGATGAACTGGACAGGCTGAACGCTCCCTTCTCCCAGATGGTTGTTAATGATCTACCAGATTAGTGTGGCTCAGGGTGGAGAATCCTGCTGGACGTGGGAACCTCTCGCCGTAGTTTCATCCCAGGTGATGGGACACAGACTCCTGCAAGGTGCTTTATCCTCGTTCATGCTCTTACTACGTTGTCATATTTCAAGCATGTTAATAAAGAGCCACACTCCATAGTCTTAATTGTGCAATCAAAAGCAACGTCTCCTCAGACAAAAAGAAATGATCTGTTGTTTCTACTACAAAGGCTTCTGGATTATGGGTGCTGAATATTTTATCTAAACTTGTGAAAGAAGAGCACAAGTGTGTAGAAACGTCTTGTTTGACATGAGAGAGGAAATCCTGGGCCTGTCAAGACAGAGCTTTCCTTTACCGTTAGGCACAGCTTTGTTTTTGTGAGGATCAGTTACAGAGGACTGAACATCAAAGCAGGACAGATGATATTCTTTATCAACCAGCAGAAATGTAGCACAGTGTGACAGCAAAACCCTGAGCGTGGAGGAATCTGTTTGCACTGCCACCTGGCTTTGGATCCAGCGTGGTGTACTGTTCCGTGGGAAGTATATGCCTGTTCACAGGAATCCCCCATCTCTACTTCTCCGTGAGATGGAATCACTGTTTTTAGGGATGTTTTCTGTTAAGTTCAGTAAAATGAGTAGATCATGCTGAAGGAAAACCCAAAAGAGACTGTAGCTGATGTTTTACCAACAAAGTAAATCTATTCATAGCCAAATAGGTGTAAGAAGCTTTCTAGAAGTGACTGTGCATGCTGAAGACTTTGAGTTGTCTTCTCCATCCCCCTGCTAAGACAAATAAAGCCAGTGGAGGAGCTCCCAGTTTACTACCTGAGTAAAATCCTTGGTCTCATCAACCTTAGTCAGTCAGAATTGCTCTAGACTCTCCAAGGAGCTGCTGCTGCAGCTTTAAACAGGCAGCTACTTTCTTCCCAGTTTGGAACTGACTGGACCATTTTGCTGTCAGGCAGGTAAGAAATACCAGTAGTAAACCAGCCCTCAGTAGAGAAAAATGCACGTACCTGGGAACAACTGTCCTTTGCTGCTCTGAATGTATTATCCTGACCTATGTAAGGCTCTGGGAATTTGCGTTCAGGGCCAACAAAGCTGTGACTGTAAAAACAGGCACATTCCAGGCTTGTTTAGCTCAGGTGGATTGGAGCCTCCCTGGTCCTGCTCCTGCAGCACTGAGTTCCCTGTAGGAGTTACGTGTAGGAATTCCCTGTGGGAGTTCCCTGTAGGAGCTGGCTTAACCCCTGATGAGCACACAGGCAGTTCAGCACTGCCCCAGCTGAGCTGAGGGCACCCAGAACGGAGCTGCCTCACAAAGCCATCCCTTCTGATGGCTGTGTAAAGGCTCTGTGTACCAAAATCAGAGGTTTTAAACAAGGTGCTGGTGCAAAGAAAAGCTGAAACCAATTCAAGAAGGAAGAGAGGCACAGAGCTCTTCACAAAGCTGGTCAGGTCAGTGCTGCTCTGGCACTGATGTTGAAACCTGGATCACTTAGGTGTTGAGGTACCTGATCAGACTTGGCAAAATTGAGGTGTAGGTATCAGTCTGGCCCTAGAAAGTTTAATCCTTTTGTGGCAGGGCTGCAACATCAAGCAAATTTGTATTGTTCTCCTTCTGACTGCCAAGTGCATGGTGGATCGAGCAGTGAAGTTTGCTGCTGGTTGCTGCTAAGGTGTTTGTGGTGTTCAGTGCAAGTAACATAACAAGATCAAGCAGAAATTTTTAGTTGCAGGTAACAAATCTCTGCCAAGGCACATTTTAGTTTCCATTAGTATGGCTACAGGTTCCATTCTCTCAGTGTTTCTGTTCTTAGCTTCTTTCCCAAGTGCAGCAAATAGATTTCTTCTAAAAAGAAGTGCCTATGGGAAGATTTCAGGACCTCCTAAGAGTCCCAGGGGTTCAGATGCCCAAATTCCGCTTGACTACTTTTGAAAACTCCTCCCTGTGTGTCATTGGGTCAGCAGAGAGAAGTGTCCTTGGTGCCTGCACAGAGCTGGGGTGATGTGCAGGCACTCCATTATTGCTCCAGATGAATTGCTGTTTATGTAGGCACAGGGACCACGAACCTCCACCAGGGGCCACACCAACCCCGTTCCTTGCCTTGGTGACGAGCTGTTCCCTCAGGACAAACGGAAGCACTGGTGAGCCCAGCAGCGGTGGAACTTGTCCCTAGGCCCTGAGTGCCCAGCAGTGATGGCCCCCAGGCCCTGTGATTATATTTTTCAGTGCATATTTATTTTCCCAGCAGTCAGGTTTAATTAAATGAGTGTTGGTATTGCCCAGCTGAGCTGGAATTGGAGGTTCCACATGTTCTGCTCTAAGGACTGAAGTGTGGGTGTTGTTCAGAGCTCCTCCTCAGGACCGTGTCAAGGTATCAGGTGCTGAGAATTGCACCTCGATGGCACCTTTTGGGATCTGACAGCTAAAGTACCATGTCCAGCCAAACCAAATCCCACCAAGTATGTCCCTGAGCCCAGGCTCAGCTCGGCCTGTGGAAGGATTCAGACAGTTTGTTAAACTGCACCAGGCCCTCTTGGGAGTTACAGAGTGTCAGTGCCTGTAGGAGCTTGTGGTTCCCTGTGCAATCAACTGGACCTTCAGCATGGGATGGAGAGATCCAGCTCCCATGATTGCCATGCAGTTTTTACCACTCACCCCACTGTAGTTTATTGGCTTCCCCAAGTAATTATTCGTTTTGGATTTTAAATTTTGTTAGTAGAGTGAGTTCCATTGGAACACTGAATCAAATTTTAAAAGTGCTTTTCCTCCTCTCATGGTCACCTACTTCAAGTACAAGGTCAACTTTAGTCTTACTCTAGATGTACTGAAGTGCTCCCCGTGCTGTGTATGAACCCCAGATGTATGGTTTCTTTTCTGTATTAAAGTATAAATTATATGTGACTTGCTTGGCTTCTTTAAAAAGTGTTTTGAATGTGGAGTAGAAGGCAGGGGATAGAGAGCTACAAGGTTTTGTTTCCTTGCTTCATAAAGTGTGGGTTGTGATTCCAAAGTCTTAGGAGTAGTTTGGCATCAGACAGAGCTTGGTTTGGCAGGGAAGTGTTCCCACCATTTGTGCTGAGAGGCCCTCAAAGTTCACGTCATCCCTGCACCTCACTGCAGCGATGTTCTAAAGGCAGCACAAACACTCCTTGACCCACAAACTGTGCAACATCTCTAACAAGCCCCAGTCTTTTTGGTCAGTGCTGTGAAAAGTGCTCTCCACTCCTACCTACTTGCCTTCAGAGGAAAACAGCTTTGGAGCAGGTCTGGCTTTGATTTCCCTCTTCAGCCTTGGATGTACTTCCAGGCTTCTCTTGATGAAGCTTGGGAAGGGCACTAAGAGTTTGAACAAGGTGGGTTTTGTGTGAAGATCTCACAGCATCTTCCACTATCTGGAGGGGCTACAAGAGAAGTGGAGAAGGACTCTTCATCAGGACTTGGACAAGGGGGAATGGCTTCCACTGCCAGAGGGCAGGGTTACATGGGGTATTGGGAAGGAATCCTTCCCTGTGAGGGTGGGGAGGCCCTGGCACAGGGTGCCCAGAGCAGCTGTGGCTGCCCCTGGATCCCTGGCAGTGTCCAAGGCCAGGCTGGACGGGGCTTGGAGCACCCTGGGACAGTGGGAGGTGTCCCTGCCCATGGCAAGGGTGGGACTGGATGGGCTTTGAAGTCCATTCCAACCCAAACCATTCCAGGATTCTCTGATTCCTGTTTGTAAAGCACAACATACCAACAATAGTGTGTTTACTAAGAGGATTTTATTTACACAACACAATGAGATCGCTCCATAAAAAGTTGACTACACCTGCCAAATTTTACAGTGCAATTTTGTAACAGCTTTTAAATATTTACAGAACACCTTTTCAACTTAGAGGTTAAGGCAGAGTCAGGGCACAGTGATAAGAAACACTTAGTGCAGCTTTGTGCTAGGCATGATACAGAGATGAACTGGCAGCATAAGATGTTCAGATCCATTGGAAATTCGGATTGGAATTACTTCTAGAAATCCAGCAACTGCAGCTTAAAAAAAAAAAAAAAGAGGTAAAAGATACTAACAACCTCAAAATACAAGAAAAATGTAAAAATGTTTGGCTACCATGGGAGATGTAACAGGCATACAAAATCCTTACTGTTAGCAGTGAAGTATGGATCCTGGGAAGGAGACACTGTAGGAGACACTTTTTTCCCTAATGTTGGTGAAAAACTGGAACAGGAAGCAGGCTTACAATGCACCTGGGATACAGAACCTCCCGCTGGCAAGGTGTGTCCAACAGGACTGGATTCAAAGATGTCCAACTTCTGCTGGAAGACAACAGGAATGAGGTACCCAACTGATCCTCGTGCCTTTGAAAACTTCACCTTGAACTCCAGTGACACACCTGAGGGGTCCCACTTCAAACACAGCACTAGAAATGCACAATACACAGTACTAGAGAGTTGGTTTTTCACAGCAACTTATCACAAAATTGTTTAGCTTCTTCATCTTTGGTATTTATAAATAAAAATGCTGGTCCCTTTCAGTAAAGGGCTAAGAATGCAGCTATTATCTCAAAATCATTTGTTCCTAATCCACAGCAGCTTTAAAGGACTTTGATTTTTGTTTTTATTTTAAGGCAGTAATAAGCTGTTAGGAATTGAAAAAAAAATGGTCTTCTATTAATTCCAATGGTTTATAAGGCAACATTTTCAAATGGCTAGAAGAAACTGCAGGATAAGGATGGAACAGTTTGAGAAGTTGGTATCAGTCCTTCACGCAAAGTCAAAAGGGAGCAGAAGGTGATCTAGGGATGAGTTGATAAAAGCCTGATCCTATAAGTCATTCCTTCCGTTAGCCCTTATTCATCCGAGAGAGCCCTTCTGACTACAGAGATCCTGGGACTTCTAATTAAGGCTAGTTTTGCATTTCAGCTTGGTAGGATCCAACTGCTGTCTAAACTGCTTATGGCAAGTCATAAACTCGTAGGACATACAAAAAGCACAGGGGTGGTGAGGGGAGGACCCTGACGAGTTCTGTACAGTACTGGCAGTCCCCCGTTAGTCCTTTCGGGATGGCACTCGAGTCAAGAGACATCTAGGTAAACATTCCCTAAAAGCACCTATATATAAAAAAAAAATTCCACTACAAATCCATTTTGTTTCATTTTCTAATCAAGAAAGTCAGGACTAAACAGACCTGGAAGCCTTTTTTTTTCCTGTGAGACATCGCTGGAGCTTGGTCATGTCTGTACTCCGGAGTTAGTGTTCAGCACCAAGAAGTTTGCAGGAATCCAAGACAATTTGAATTGAGACACGCTTTTCTTTTAGAAACCTCCTTGAATTATATTTTTAATATCTGATTGTAAATTCCAGACTGGAACCAGGCTGGCCCAAGGGTTAATGCCACCTGCCCCTGGAAGTGCAGTTAACTACAAATGGGCACAAAGTGAAGCTCGTGGTTAGACAAAGGAATTAGGGAAAGCTCAGCCGAGGCAGAATCCTCCCTCCCAAAAAGCTGTCATGTTCTGGGAGAGGCTTAGGCAAGGAAAGGCACTTTGGGGCTCTCCTGGAGAGACCCTGATCAGAACTGAATGTACTTTATAAATTAGAGTAGGCAACAATCAACAAGTGGACACGGTGGGTTCCACTGCCCCAGAAGCGACCCCATGAGGCGCCATCCATGCAAGACTCCGGGTACAGATGGTACAGCCAGGACAGCAAGAGCAGCTCTGGGAGGGAACACCAGGCAGGCCTCCATCAGCAACCTTCTGATCCTGTTCTGCTCATAACCAACAGCAAAAAGGCCACAGAAGATGGGTTTTTGCCTTTAAACCACTGAAGATGCAGCAGAGCTCAGCGGTAGCTAAGAAACAGCAGCAGCCGGCCTGGGGAGCCTCGGGGCTGGCCCAGCTGTGCACTTTTTGCCCACCAAGAATCAGGTTCCCGGAATTTCCCTCCCTCTGCTCTAATTCCAGACCCACTTGTGTGACCAGCTGTAGTTTTTCTGCGTTGTTTACGGATCCATCCTGACACACAGTAACCAAAGACTCAGCGCTCCGTGGAGGAAATGGCCCATTTCTCCTCTATTTAGGAAAGAAAATTGTTGCAAAATTTTTTAATTTGGAAAAAATATGAAATGGCTTGAGGGTCACTTAGTACCAAAAGTAAAGTGCACCAGAACTGGAGGCCACAGCGACAGAGCTGAGAAATGCTATTGAAGAGGCTTCCAAGGAGCATTATAAAAACAGCACTACAAAGTAAGGTTAAGGCAATCCAAGTTGTGTCCTTCTGCTAGACAGTTTCCTGGAGAGTTGTCTGTCTCAAGCTTCAATTATTGCTTTGTTTCCTCTGTCCTGGAGTCCTCAGCTACTGGGCAAACAGTGCTGGCAGAATTGGCAGAGTGAGTTTGTCACTTAATGCAGGACTGGACACAGTCCTGTAGAATCCCATGCTTTGCAACGCCAAAGGGAAAGCTTGCTCTCATCTCCCGATGGACTGGACAGTCTGGCAAAGAATATTAAAAAACTCTTGCTCCTGAAGCAGCAAAAGGTGCTGGCAGCAGAGGTGATGCAAACATGGAATTTTTCAGTGGCTCAGGAAAAAAAATCCATAATAACAACCAGGTATGTAACAAAACAGGGTCCTGAAGTCTTCTCCAAGAGTTGATAGCCCTCAAGTTTTCTTTAAAAAAAAAGAACAAGTTCTTTTACTGGTATAAACCCAAAGTACAGCAACAGAATTCCACAGCTCAGAAGTCCCAGGTAAAGCTGTGTTATTTCCCTCCTTTCATATAGGATGGAATTGCTCCTCGGGCCGTCAGGCCCTCGAAACGCTTGTAGGTGTAATTGATAAAAACCCAGTCTTTGTTCTTGTAGTCAGTCTCTGGGTGGTTGCTTGTTGCCACTGGGAAGACATAGAAGAAATAGAATTATCCTTTGGAACTGCAGAGTTTGTTTTCATACAAACACTGGATGTGGAATAAGGCAGAAAGTTTCTAAAGGAAAAAATATCATAAACGCAGGATGCAGCTTCATGCTTCAACCCCAGGAAAGAACTGCTGGGACACAGGACATGGCACAAGCGTTGTAAGCTAAAAGAGGATAGATTCAGACCACACAGAAAGAAGAAATTTTTTACAATGGGGGCTGTGAAACACTGGCACGGATTGCCCAGAGAGGTGGTGGATGCCCCAATCCCCGGAAGTGTTCCAGGCCAGGTTGGATGAGATGTGGAGCAACCTGGGATAGTGGAAGGTGTCCCTGCCCATGCCAGGGGGTGGAATGGGATGAGCTTTAAAATCCCTTCCAACCCAAACCAGTCTGGGATTCTGTTTTTAAACTCATGGAGCAAATGTGTGACTATGCTGTGATCCTTCAGAGATTCACACCAAAACATCCCCTTCAGTTCCACCCTTCCCTACCCCTACTCCAAGTGCCAGCAGGAATCAGCACCAAGGAGAACTTGCAGCACTGGGCTCCCAGGCCCTGCTGAGATTGGAACTTTCTGGAAGCTCTACTGCTTCTGAGAGCTGCCCTTTCTCAGACAATTCCCACATCATTTACATGCCTGCATCTCCTGGAACCCAAATTCCAGCTTGCACCCCCTGCACCACAAGGCTTCCAAACTATTTGGTCATGATAAAAAAAAAAAATCAGCATCTAGTAAGATCTGACTAACAGGAAAGGTTATTCTACAGGAGGAGGGGAAGGTTTACACAGAGAATCAAACAATCATTTACCTGTTGGTTTAAGGATATCAGATTCTGGAAATTCATCAAAGTTTGAGGTATCATCAATGCTTTTAATTTCTATTGAAATCGCAGCAGGTCTCTCTCTGCCAAGAAGAGCAGATGGAGCATTGAGATTTCAGAGGCAGACAAAGCAGGATTCAGCCACCTTCCATTTCTTAACAGAATCAAGACTGAAGGTACCTAAACCTCAGCAAGCTTCAGGTAGAGAACAAAAGGCTCTCACCCACAGCTGGATAAGATAAATTCCAGTCAGCTGCTCCCTGCTGCAGACCAGGGCTGGCCTGAGCAGTCCCTAGAGAAGAGCAGTTGCTTTTCTGCAAAGCATCTTACCTGATGTGCTCCCAATCAACCCCTTCAAAGAATGGGTTACTCTTTATTTCCTCCACACCAGATGCACCAATTCTGTGCTCCCATTCACAGCAAAATCTGGGATGGAAGGAAGAATGAAAATGAAGGGACAATGAAAACGAAAGCATTCCATCCAGAAATGGAACAGCTTTCTGAACTGATACTGCTACAGTTTCTTAACGTATCAATGGAGCAGAGTAAGAACTCCCACAGCAAAACCAACACACAAAGTTATGTTTAGGAATGTCGTGTCCAATGCCACAGTTAAGATGTGCTGTTCCTTCACAACAGAATAATGTGACCTTTCTATTTCAGGACCAGAGTAGAGCAGGAGAACATATAAAGCCTAAAAAGCCAGACATTTATATTTCTGTCCTGAGAATAGATAATGAAGTACAAATGAGTCAGCAAGCACTGGGGTACATTTGTATGCTCCAGTGCATACAAAGGCAAAATCATTGCTGTTGTAAGAAGTCAGCTCTGTCAAAAGGATTGAATTTGCTTCCATGAGAAGCCTGCAGGCAAAATGAGGGGCAGAAACATTTTGTCAGAGTAGTAGCACTCCATGGGAGCTCCTTTTTAGCACAATTTAGTCAGGGAACCACTAAATGGCCTGAGAGACAAAAGGGAGTTCAGCATTTGATGTATGTGTGTAACAGTTTGTAGCATCAGGGTTTTTCCATGTGAAACAAGCCATGAGAGGCACAGAATACAGAGACAAGACAAGAAAATTAGTGCTGTATTAACAGGCAAACCATGGGGCTGGCACCTTAAAATAAGATCCTTTGCTTTATCAGAGATTGGAACTTCTGGAGGAAATGTCAGGGTCTCCTTCCAGTTCATCACCTTCTTATATGTCTCTTGAGGAGTCTCGGAACAGAATGGTGGATAACCTGAAAAGAAACAAAAATATAATCTTGGATCAAGCAAAAATAATTCCTGAAGTCGGAACACACCTGACAGGCCAGGTAAGGAGTGGATGCTCTGCTCTGAGAACCTGACCCCAAGCACAGAAATAGGCTGCCCGGAGAAGCAGTGGCTGCCCCAGCCCTGGAATTGTTCACGGCCAGGTTGGACGAGACGTGGAGCAACCTAGTCTATGGAAGGTGTCCCTGCCCATGGCAGGGGGTGGCACTGGATGAGCTTTAAGGTCCCTTCCAACCCAAACCAGTCTCGGATTCTGGGATTCTGGGATTCTGTGAACACAGCTGATGTCCTGCTCCACCATCCCCGCCTACAACCCTGCCCTGCCCGTCCCTTACCAATCAACATCTCGTACATGATGACCCCCAGGGACCACCAGTCACACAGCTTGTTGTATCCAGTCTGCATGAAAACCTCAGGAGCAATGTAATCTGGAGTTCCCACTGTAGAAAAAGCCTGGAACAAACACCATCAGTTATGCATCTGTAGGGAAAACTGCCTGACGTGGAAATGGGAACTTACACAACAGTAGTTATTTTGAGAAAGACACCAGATTGTCTCTGAGATCCCTTAGCAAAGGTGTTTAAAGCCTTTCTTCCAAGAAACGCAGAGACAAAATCAACATCTTCATGTGAAGGAGTCTTAAAATAGCATCAGACAAATGGGGAAGGGTATCACTGTCCATATACGCCTTGGAATGGGTCAGCAGCCCTTTGTTAGATTGGAAGTGGCAAGAACTGATAGTTTTGGCTGGGAGACTTCAGATATCCATGTAAGTAATTATGGCAGTGCTGTCTCTAGCACATATGTCACCAGCTGTTCAGCAGATGGATGAAGGACAAACTAGAGTCATTCCTCTTCTTTTTAAAAAATTGCCTGAATCTTTTCCTTTCAGGATTGTCCAGAACTCTGAGATGCCTAAAAAACTTCCATGTAAATCCATCTCCAATTGGATGCAACACCTCAGCAGGAACACTTCCAAGCAGGTGGAACCTACTTACCAACTGCCGGCGATTCCTCTTCCAAGTCTCTGCTTTCCTTTTGGAATTCATGTTCTGGAAAGCTGAAGGAGATTCAATAGCTGGGACTGAATCCTGCTGGTCACCCAAGATATTTTTACCCCCAAACCATTTCACTAAAGATCTCATTTAAGATGTGTGTCAATACCCCAAACCTAAACCTCCCAACGTCCAAACCTATGAAATATGGGCAACATGTAACCAAGCCTTTCATTAGCAAACCACGCTTTCAGGGTTTATGTAACTCCATGATCCAAGTTATTCCCCTCGAGAATAATCCTGGATACTCAGAGACTGTGCTGGTTTATTAATTTCAGTAACACTTGAGACCCAGCCAGCAGCTCCCAACTCACTGAGTTCTCACTTTATTACACAAGCAAAGGGCTACAGCAGAGTCTGTTTCAGAGACAAACTTCTGGAAATGAAAATGCGTTTAAAGTAACTGAAATTATTTTTATTTTACAGAAAATGAAAATCCACCTCAAGATGTAAAGTTGATTATTAGACTCCCCACTGCAGCCACACCCTCACACTGAAATCAGTGTCAGGTGTCAGGCACCAAGAGCAACCACCCAGATACCCTTTGGAGTCAAAGAACTTACTGAAGTCACTGGGAAGACTGTGATTCAAGTTCCTGTAAAATTCTGTCCTGTGGGCTTTCTTCAGTCCAGTACACAGACCAAAATCTGAGAGTTTCACGTGGCCCTAGAAATAAACAAAAAAACCAAAATCCAAAACCAATATAAGACATTATCATAGTATATGACAGCATCAGCACCTCTAAATGATGTCCCCAAGTGCCACATCCAGATGCCTCTTGAACACTTCCAGAGACTGTGACTCCATCACCTCCCTGGGCAACTTATTCCAATGCCTGACCACCCCTGCATGAAAAAAAAAAATCTAATATCTAATCTGAACCTCCCCAGCACAACTTAAGGCCAATTCCTCTCTTTCTTTCACTTGAGACATGACAGAAGAGCCTGACCCCCACCTGGCTGCACCTTCCTATCAGGGAGAGCAAGAAGGTTCCTCTGAGCCTCCTTTTCTCCAGGTTGAGCCCCCCCAGGTCTCTCAGCTGCTCCTGGTGCTCCAGACCCTTCCCCAGCTCCATTCCCTTCTCTGGACACACTCCAGCCCCTCAGTGTCCTTTGCCTTCCTTGTTTAACCTAGCGCTGGATGTGTGCAGGGAATGAAGCCATCAGTGCTTCCATTGCTGCTCCACAGAGAAAGCCCATTGACCATTTACTTCAGGAAACCTCTGCTCTGCAAGTTCCCAACCACTTCAGGGTGAAAGGAAACATCTCCAGAGGCAGCTGCAGTCCTTGGGTTGTGTATTGGCCCCAAGAGATAAAAAACACCCTCAATTCAGGGATTGAATCTGTCCCGGTGCATAACGTGACCACATTGACCGTGCAATTTTTAGGAGTATATATATATAATATACATCCTTTTCAAAGTCCTAAATGTATTCATGTCTAGATGTAAACATCCTGAATTGGACACACTGCTTGGAGAAGCTGGGGCTGCCCCAGCCCTGGAAGTGTCCAAGGCCAGGCCGGACAGGGCTTGGAGCAACCTGGGATAGAAGGTGTCCCTGCCCGTGGCAGGGGGTGGCACTGGATGAGTTTTAAGGTCCCTTCCAACTCAAACCATTCTGGGATTCTGCAGTAATTCCAACAGTGCATTACATGGTAGTGGGAAAGTCATTATTTACTGCTGGCAAACTCTTTCCAAGCAAGCTTGATTTTAGGCAAACTTGGAGTGAGCAATAGGAGGATACTGAAACAATCAGGCTTTCTGCAAAGTGCCTGCAATAACCAGGTAGCCTGGCCAGCCCTCAGGAATACACCCTGATCCTGAGGGAGATTCTCCATCCTCAGCCTGGCTACTGGAACAGCCACGTCCTTCACGTTTGGTACGACCAGAACTGGCTCTGGGGAGTGTAACAGATGTGAGAGCAAAGGGAAACAGCTTTGCCTAAGAGGGAACTGAAACCACGTGCTTTAAACTGCATCTGAAATAGCCAAAAATAGTTTAAACAACTGTCAGAAGAGCTCAAGGTCTGAGTGGAGCTGGGGTCTTTCCTGGCTTGGGGATTTTCCCTGCCAGTTTGGCAGAGATGCCTTTAAAAGCTGGAAGGAACAGGGCTAAATAAAGAAGCACCATCTTCTTCCACACGGTCAACACCACTTCAGGTCAGTATGAACAATCATAAGGCCTATTTGCTCCTCCCCAGCCAGTGGCCAGTCCATACCTTGCTATCCAGGAGGAGGTTGTCCGGTTTTATGTCCCGATGGATGAATCCCAGCTGATGGATGGAGTCGATGGCGAGCACGGTCTCGGCGATGTAGAACTGCGTCTCCTCTTCTGTCAGAGTGTCCTTCTTCATCAACAGTGTCATCATGTCACCTGGAAACCCCCCAGAGGTGAACGCACAGGCTCCACTCTCACTGATTTTGAAGACATTTATAGAAAAAAGCTATTTCTGCTGCATTCAGCTAAAACCAGCAGGTTAGAGGTTGCCAAACCTGGATATGCTGTGACTCTATAGACAGCTAGGGCACAGCAAGGGTAGGAACTAGAAGAATATTAAAGCCATGTTTAAATACCTGCAGCTCAAAGACCCAAACAGGAAACCTCAAGCCTGCCCAAACATCTCAGTACCCCAAAATGCAGAAATCTTGTTCCCTCACAGATGTACAGTACAAATACCACTGCAGGGCACCCATGTGCACTCCCGTCCCAGACTGCATTTGTAATGAAGAAATTAGCAATCCCCAAACAAAAGGAGAGCAGCCCTTGCATTCCAGAGAGTTACCTCCAGGCAGGAACTCCATGATTAGGTAGAGATTTAGCTTGTCCTGGAAACTATAGAACATCTTCACAACCCACAAGCTGTCTGCCTCCACCAGGATGTCCCGCTCCGCACGGATGTGGCCAACCTGGACAGACACAGTGCATTGGATTAGTTTTATTAAATGCATTTATTTCACAGGCAATTCAGCTGTTACTCTGAACAGCGTCAAATGTTGAGAAGACAACAGTCAAACTTCTGCACAAAGGCAGAAATACTATCAGAACTTCAACATATGATTGATTACATACATATATTTTGTACCTATTATATATACACCTAGTAAACCTATATATTATATAAATCTTACATACAAAAATCTCAATTCTTTACAAATATACCTAATCATTAGATCTCTTTATGAAAACCCAAGAGCTTTATCCCAGTGCTGAACAAGTGACTGTCCCAGATCATTATATATCCAGAAATACTAGCAAAGGAAAGCCTTAAAAATGTTAAATGCTGCTACTTTATGTCTCTGAGTCTGAATTCCAGCAGTTGTATCTCTTTGATATTTATATCTGATCCTGTAAGTCATAAATGCAGTAAAACAGTGGCCTTGAAGTCTGCATTTAATCATTTGTACAGGACTTTGTGTTGAAAGAGGCCACTAGAAAACAAGTCCTTGTGAATTCAGAGATTTTTCTGACTTATTTCCTCTACAAGAACAGAGGTTAAAAAACCCCAAAATTTTTAGCTACTAAACCTAAAGCACAGATGCCTATTCCTCCTCTGCACACACCACAGTGACCTCCCAGAGTGACCCACGGTACAATTCCTGCTCGGTGTGTTCCCTCACCTGCTCCTTCTCAAGCATATCAGCTTTGCGTAGGATTTTCATGGCATAAACGTGCCCTGTGTCCTTCTTCTGGACCAGTCGCACCTGGGGGCACACAAAGATTGGATCAAATCCAGCATTCCCAGCACAACTCTTGACAAAGTTGGCTATCAAGCCCTTGGCTTCCATTTCATGAAATTGTATCAGATTATAAAATACAAGAGGCATTATACAGTGCACAGTGATGGCAAAAAGTCCCATTAACTCTAAGAGCTGCAGTTATTTTAACAGAGAGGACAATGAGCAATTCACACCTCAAGCAGGTGGTCCAAAGCCCCTCCTCTGAAGGCCACCAGAAGAGACTTTGCAAGGGCCCTCCACCTCTCTCTAAGCCCAGCCCCAGAAGTTCACCTTTAAAACCCACTGTAAACCTGTATTTAGCTGCCCATCAGGTCCTTTTCAATATCATTCAGTGTCCTTTAAAGCACAGGATGTCTGAAACCAGCATTTATTAGGTACAAAAACAGCTGCAGGTGACTGTTCAGCTACAATCAGTGACTGTTACATTTACCTTTTGCTTGTATAAACTAAGCAAGTCTTTACCAAACACCAGAGCCAGTTACAAACACACAAAACTACAAAATTACAAAATGTAGTCATTTTTTTCTGGACTCACCTCTCCAAATGCTCCTCTGCCTATTACTTTTAGAGACTCAAAGTCCTCCAGTCCAAGCCTGGTTCTCTTCAGGCGAAGGAACTCCGTTTCCTTCTGCGCATGTGCCGACCTCCTGATTCTTTTCTAGAGTTTAAGAGACTCCAGTGAGAATTCTGCAGGTGGGTTCCATAGGGACCACAGCAATTCCAAGGAAAGATCCCAGATCTCCATTTAGAAAAGAAAATTTCCCGTATTTAACCATTAAGATAGTTTTTCCATATTCATTACCTCTTCATCTTTTAGGCCTTCTTCTTCCATCATTTGTTCTAGTTTCTTTTGTCTAGAGCAGAGACAAATTAGAAAAATAAAGGTTGAACCATTAACCTTGCTTTTTAAATCAAATTAGAAAAAAAAAACCAGGTTGAATCATTAACGTTGTTTCTTAACAAGGTGCACATATCCACAGCCTCTGGTCTGTGCCAGCAAGTTACAAGAGTAAAGATGTACAGGAGAGACTCGGACAGGAAATTAATTTTGAAGAATCTACTATCCAGTTTTGTAATTCCAACCTTGTCCTCTCTGGTTTTAATGAACTAAACCTGCCTTGAGTTTCACAAGTTATTCAAGTGTACATTTTTCCTGTACACAAATACAAACTGGGGAGATCTGGGTTCTGTTCTTGTCTCTCTCTGACAGCTGGGCAAGTCACTTCAGGCCAGAGCCATAATAAACATTTAAGCACCAGAATTTCACTTACTCCAGGAAGAATTGGTATTCAAACACATTTAAAATTTCTCTGCATCTCAAACTATCCACATGCAAGATGAGAAAAGTTACTTTAGATTTCCTAATCCCTGAGATACTCAAAATATTTGGGAACAGGAAACTTGTCTGTACATGTTCTCCCCCTTAAAGAATCAGAAATATTTACAGCCTCAGTACAGAAGGATTATCTGGGAGAAAAGAAAGGAGGAAGCAACACTTCAGAAGGGGAATGACTTCAGGGGACACTTGTAATGATTATCCTCTGGGAACTTTTTCCCAGTGCCAGTCGTATTAACAGCTGGCTGAACTGGGACCGGTGTTTTGGGACATTACAAATGTACTAAAAAATTCCTTCTCTTTCTGCAAGTCATTCTTCGCAAGATCCTCTTCCTGTCTCCTGGGGCTCTACACAGCTGCTGCGCTGTGATAATATTTGGGGTTATCGCTTCCAGAATCGGGCACATTGAAATTGCTTTGCCCTTGCTCAAGTACCAGTGAGCCCTGCCAGTCATCCCAATCCACACTCAAACCAGCAACTCCAGCAGCAAAAGTCTGTGCAATACACAGAATTAAATGGCTCAGCAGGACTGAGTGATGCCAAAGCCATGCTGAAATTCCCCCAAATATCCCTAATAGGCTCAATCTGCACTTCAGGGTATAGTGTCAACACCATTTAAACTCCAAATTACACACCCACAGACATCTGTTGTTACAAAAAACATGTAACTCATAAAGTCCAGTCTGTTCAGACAAAGTCTTGATCCTAAACAGAAAAAAAACATTGAGATCTGGGGAGTACACAACAGTGCTCATAATAAGTAAATAAAATTTAAAGGCAAGAGCTGTGTGAAGAAAAAGAAAGGAATTAAATTAGTGGTATTTTCTGCCTGAATTGGACCTCAATCTCTCTTTACTCATTTGAAGCTTTGAAGAAAAAATCTTCGCAAGTTAATATTTATTTCTAAATTGCTTCCTCATTTCTGCAGCTCTTGTAGTGAGCAGGCAGTGGGGAGCTCCTCGGGGAGCTTGTTACGGCTTTGGCTGCAAAGCCAAACCAGCACTGAACCGTTTTCTAAATTCTGGTTACAGACTCCATGGCAAGCTGGGAGAACAGCACAAGTCCCAGTGCTACAACTTGAGGCTATTCAGCAAATTAGAGGGTTCCAGCCAAAAGAAAGCCACACAGTTCAGTCCAGTCCATTGCTGTATTGGACTGGGGCACTTAAAGAGGTGCCCCAGATTCAGGTCGGTCACAGGCAGCACTGAGTGACTCCTCACAACACCCCCTCCTTCCATTGTCTTCCTGTGGGTCCTGCACATGGACCGCAGCAATCCCAGCAAAAACACAGAATGCATTGGGAGCAGCCCTGGGAGAAGGACTTGGGGGTGCTGATGAGGCAGAGCTGGACATGCCCCAGTCCAGAACCCACTGAGCCCTGGGCTGAGCCCCCCGTGTGGGCAGCAGGGCAGGGGGGATTCTGCCTCTCTGCCCCACTCAGCTGAGACCCCACCTGCAGAGCTGCCCCAGCCCTGGGGCCCAGCACAGGAAGGACGTGGAGCTGCTGGAGCAAGTCCAGAGGAGGCCACGGAGATGCTCCCAGGGCTGGAGCCCCTCTGCTCTGGAGCCAGGCTGGGAGAGCTGGGAATGCTCACCTGGAGAAGGGAAGGAGCCAGGGAGAGCTCAGAGCCCTTTGCAGGGCCTAAAGGGGCTCCAGGAGAGCTGGAGAGGGATTTGGGACAAGGGATGGAGGGACAGGACACAGGGAATGGCTTCCACTGCCAGAGGGCAGGGTGAGATGGGATATTGGGAAGGAATCCTTCCCTGTGAGGGTGGGGAGGCCCTGGCACAGGGTGCCCAGAGCAGCTGTGGCTGCCCCATCCCTGGCAGTGCCCAAGGCCAGGCTGGACGGGGCTGGGAGCAGCCTGGGATAGTGGGAGGTGTCCCTGCCCATGGCAGGGGGTGGCACTGGATGAGCTTTAAGTTCCCTTCCAACACAAACCATTCTGTGATTTTATTATTTTTGCTTTGGCTCAAGAAAACTAAATTCATTCAGTATAAATTTTGGCTCTTATCCAGTATGGAAGGGAAACAAGAGAAGGACTTTTACCTCATCTCTCGCTCCTCGTGCTGGGCAATGAGGTTGCTGTAGAAGTTTTCCAGCGTCACCTTTGTCATCGTAACTCTCTCCTTGGTGTGGTTACTCATGGACGAGCACGGCGTGGGGCCTGTCATGGCCATGGCTGGTAGGAAAGGAGAAGGGAGGAACATCAAACGTTATAAATGACAAATAATCTTCAAACAAGAGCCCAAAACCATTAAGGGATGCTGAATCACAGAGTTCAGATTTTAACAACAAATATCATCGGTCTTAACAAAGTAGAGAAAAGTCTTACAAAATAAAAGGTGCGAGTCAAACTTCCTGTTTTGAACATTTTTGAACCGAAAATTAGAGGGAAGGAAACTTAAGAAACCTGATGCCTCAAAAACCACAATTTCAGCCAGTACTGCAAATGTTTATTGCTCCCAACACATTCTGTCTTTAATGAATGTTCAAAATTCAAGGATATCACACTGAAAAATATAATCCAGGAGTTATTCTTCCTGTAACCCCTGCAGAAATAATTCCCCCAGTTGCCTACTGGCTCTTCTGCTGTGAAATTTATCTAAATCCTGAAAGTCATCCCAATAAGAGAGCAACTGAGGAAGGAGCAAAATGGGCATTTAGTTGCCCTTAAGTACTTTTACTAGATGTTTTCACACAGAAATTTGGCCAAATCCAGAGGATCACTGCCTTTGACCAAGTTGTAGTTTAAAAAATAGCCAAAACCCCAAACCCTAGTGTAAGTATCTGACACATTTATTTCTAAGAAAGATATTTGTATTCTAATATCCTTTCTGAGAATACAGTATGTAAATATCGGAGTGTGGCACCCCCAATCAGTAGCAGTTTCAGTATATTTGACATCCCAGCTCTATTTCCTGATATGCATTAAAAAACCCAAAGATTTCAAATCTACAACTACGCCTTACCCTGGTTCTCCTGGGCACCACGTAACTCGCAGTAAGGTAACAGAGTTTTGCAACTATTACTAGAAATTGCAGAGAAAATAGGTGAGACACTTCCCATTTTTACAACCCTGGGCGCTGCCAACACACTCGAATGACTCTTTCTGTTCACTTTTTGCAGATCTTTACGAGGCGTCACCACTGGGCCCTGCAAACCACCTCCTTCCCAGACAGCAGCTACGTGTGCACTGCCTTTACAGGTTCCTCGTGGGACAGGAGCGGGTGAGGATCTCCAGCTGGGGAACTTTTGAGATGGAATTATGTCTTTATGTGAGGTGGAATCATGGCTTTATGATAGCAGCTCAGAGTGACACAAATGAGTGGGAGGGGGGTCGCAGTCTGCAAGTACCCCTGGATATGGGGTTACACCCCCAGAAATGGGGGGTTGCACACCCGGAGATGGGGGTTGCACCCTGCGGTTGTGAGCGGGAGGTGTAAAAGCCATGGGCGGTTCTCACTTCCTAGAGATCAAACCAGGAAAATTATCTGACAGAAGTGGGTACGTGGAAAAAAGGGAAGGGGAAGAAAAGAGAAAGTATCGGTGCCAAACCACCTGTTGGTGCTCGGGGCCCCTTCCACGGGGATGGGCGCTCAGGTCCCACCGACCACCCCGGGGGCCGCGGGACGGAGCGGGGCTGGACGCCCCCGCACCGGGACTCGACCGGGGAGGTGACACCGGCGTGGCACTGGGGTGGCGGCCCCGCGGCCCGACCGGCGGAGGGGCCCGGCAGCATCCCCGGGAGCGGACAAAGGGGGCCCGAGCCACCAACAGAGGGGGACCAGGGG
>VZTD01002697.1:76920-88715 GCA_013397725.1 Rhagologus leucostigma
GGGGTGCGGGGATCGCTGCTGAAGGGCTGGTGGGGACCCAGCCGTGGGGGCGGCGGGGGCGCCCCCGCACTTGGCATCAGAGCAGCCCTTGCTCTCCCCTGGGTCCCGGCAGATGCACCAGCGCTGCGAGCCTTGGGGTGCCGGCCAGCCGGCCTGCCTGCGGTGTTTCTGGGATGCTGCTAGGGTACTCCTCCCGGCCTGGGAAGCCCTCTCCTGCTGCCTTCCCAACTTCCCTCCTTCCCACAGTGGTGCTGTGACCTGCAGCCTCCCAGCACACAGCCTGGGCTCACCTGGGCACGAGGGGAGGTTGGTCTTTCCCATCCCCACAGAGGTGATGCGCATCACCCAATGCCCGCAGGAGCAAGGCGTACCCAGGGAGAGGGGCCACCAAGCCGCCAACAGTGACCTCTGCCTCCCAGGGATCGAGGGAACAACCCCTCAGTCCCAGAGGAAACTGCATCTACAAGGACAGAGAGGCTGATCCACAGTGTGCTGGGCAGGACATTACTATTTCCCAGAGGTCTGAGCTGTCACGGTCAGGTCCCTGGGGTTCCATCCTCCGACTCTGATGAGGAAGAGCTCCCACATCCCCGCTCAGCAAAGTCATTGTACAGCTCGGGCTGTACAACGCCTTTTCGTCTCACCCCTCCCATCTCTTTGGGAATATCTGAAACCATCCGTTTCAGTAATGGTTTGACTGGCCTTGGGAACCTAACAGGGAGCTGTGAAGAATGGCATAAAAGACATGAGATCCCATACTCATCCCAGATGTGTGGAGACATTGGAAAAATGTCGTTTTGCTTCATTTTATTCACATTTCTACAAAAAAAAAAAAAAAGGTAAGTGCAATTAAGAGGGTGAAAAGGGTTTTTATTATTCACAACATTTTAATCACTGAGAACTGCGTTCAGCACAGTTGGTCCATCAGCAACAGAGGAATTTCAGGATTTAAAACAGTGTGTAGAGTCCCTACACAATGGAAATGCTGATATATTTGTAACACACATGACAGATTTCATTTCTGAAAGATTGACTTTACAGTTGAACTGGACCTTGCTTTGCTTAGACAGAGATGGTCAGTTTGTTATCAAAGGTGAGCAGCAAAATCCAGTGGTACCTCTCAGGAAACACAGGTGGCCTCATGAATCTGTTTTGCTGCTGCTGTGGGAGCTCTTGGAGAGGATTTCACTTGAGGAAGGAAAAGGAAGTGTGGAACAAAAGGCTCAGATGGGTACCCTGAAAGCTCATTCTCATCTCTTCCACCGGCAGAACAAGGTGGATGCCCAGGGCTTTGGCTGAATGGGGATCACTGCCAACTTCTACCTGGCAAAACAAAGGAAAACCTGAGGGTTCAAGATGCTTAGAAGTCTGGGTGCTGAAGGCAGGAAAAACCCTTTGTAGCTACAGTATAAGAAAAGTCATTACTAGAGCAGAGTGCGAAATTACTGCAGGCAGGTGTGAATGGAAGAGAACCTGTATTCAGAGGTAAAGTTCTTCAGGAGTCAAAACATGAGGCTGTCAATGAGCCTGTGAGTTTGCAGATGAATGACCCAAACTTCCTGCTACGTGTGAGCTCCAGGAGCTCCACCAGGCCGCAGCATCCCTAAGATATCCAAGACAGACGGGGGGGCCCTGGTGAGGGAAGAGAGGGACCCATCTCATGGTCACAGTGCTCAGATGGGAGAGGACCTGCTCTGTACGAGGGTCTCTGTGAACACCTGGAGGAGTGAATGCAGTTAAGGGTTTTCATTTTGCTGTTCACCTTTGGGCTGCAGCTGTTCCCTCCAGCAGCACACGTGTAAAGCGAGGGACAGACGGCTGGGCTGACACTTGTGGGATTAGTCAAAGGGGGTCAAACAGGCGGTGTGGGTTCCAGTTACCCTTTGGGATCTTCCCATCCGGCTGCTCTAACGGGAGGAAGCCCTGAGCTTCCGTCAGTTCCAGCAGCTGCTTCATCAGGCTTGAAGCCTCGTCTCTGTCGATGCTGTTGAAATCCGAGGGATCTTGGCTCTTCTGCACATCCCACCTGGCATCTGGGAGAGGGATATCCCTGCTGCTGGCCGTGTGCACGGCCCCCAGGGCGTGGTGGAGCCACATCAGGCGCTTCAGCCCTTGGAACGCCCTCCCTTTGTCGTGCATGAGCTGGTGCTCGGTCACTGCCCTCCTGCTGCAAGGGAAGGAACCAGGAGTCAGGGACCGGAGATGCTGACTTGCACCCATCCATCCCAGATGCTTCTCTGCACTGAGGAAGGAGCACTGGAGGTGCCTCAGGCTCCAGCAGTCTGTCAGGAAGCCTAAAGATTCCTGCAGATGGGAAGCTGAAGTGCTGTGCTATTCCCAAAGGTGTACCTTGAACCTTCTCTTTTTTAGAAAAGGTAAACTGGGGAGATTGACAAAATGACCGTAGTGGACTTACGGAGCTCTTACAGAGATTTGGTCTTTCCCAAATTTAGATTCTTTTCAGGGGTTTCAATGGCAGAATAAAGTCACTTTTCCATCACTTCAGTGTTACAGGACTCTTGGGTTTGTTTCTTTCCTTCCAGAGTTCTAACTTGGGAGTAATTTGCCTGAAATCACTGATGTCCATGAAATAAAACCAAACCCCTATTTTCTTCAGATACACCAAAATTTTTGAGTCAACTGTTGACTGAGGAGGGCAGGCTAAATCTCAGATGCAAATATTTCAGGATTCCAGGCTGCTTAGATAAGATCTAACTGCAGCTCTAGGCTCCTACTGTAGATTTGGATCTGATTGGGAACCTAAATATGGAATTTCAGCATGTGCCATCTCCATGGCTTATGTTGAACATCCTTATGTGATTTGCTACGCTGTGTTTAAAAGTGACACCTGAAATGTGGTACATGTTACACATCTAAAAATGCAATTGGTCTAATTTTATACTGCAGAGAGGGTGAGGTAAAATGGTGCTCTATCAAATACATCGAATTTTTCTTCTGCTGTGCCTGGAGCAGCCAAGAGCAGTGCAGAACACAGCCCATGAAATCAAAAGTGAGCAGTTTTCTAATGATGTCAATGAAGTGAAAAGGTAATATTACTTACTTTTCAATGTCTTGACACATCGCAAAACAGGCAAAAAAAAGAATTGCCAAAAATGTAACTGTCTGCAGAGATCTCTGGGGCAGGAACATTTTCTCTCTTCTTTAAATCAGCTCCACAGGACCAGAAGCTGATAGTGTGATCAGAAATCTTTTCCTGTTCTCTTTCTTTCACCTGACAAAATGAATTTCAGCCTTTAAGCAGGGTTGAGAATGGAGCATTGTGCTGTGGTAAAACATCCCAGGACCTCCCACATCATCCCAGACCCATGGATTGGTAACATACACCAGGCAAAGACACATAGGATTCACAGGATATTTCTACATTTCCTTGCTTAGAGTCCTAAATCTTTCCCGCTGTTGCCTCTCGATATAACATTTTGATCTCTTGTGCATTTGCAAGCACAGGAAATCGTTTCAGGACTTGGAAGAGACCCTCCTGATAAAAAAACTTCACATCAATTTGAGAAAAAATCAGGATTGCTGAAAATCATGAAACCCAAAAGGTATTTAAGGCTGGAACAGGAGTATCAAGTTAAAAGGTGTTCACAGCCTTGGGCTTTGGGCCTTCAATAACACAACCTTTTCCATGAGCAAGACAAGTGCTGACACCCAAATATCCAGGATTGTTTTAGGCTGATGCTGGATTTCTCTTCTGTGAAGAAGTGGATTTCTGGCTTAGGGAAGGGACAACTAGAAGATGTAATTGTGCAATGATTATTTTAGTCTAAGTTATAATTTCATCCAGCTCTATATCTGCTCGTGGCATTGGTACACCCAATACCTACCCATCCCTTCAACCCCACCACGCCTTATTGCCAGGTCTAGCCCTAAAATTTCTGCATTTTTGGTACTTATGACTGTACCCTGCTTTAGGATTGGCTCCAGCCTAGCCCTTTACTCATTCACCAGCAAATCCTGTATTAATTGTTACATCAGAACCTGGAGGGACAACAAAACAAAGTTGCAGCATTTAAATTGTTCTGTAAGACAAATAGTAAAGACAAGTTCCTGTATAATTTTTGGAAGGAATAATTCTTCCTGTGCAGAAGAAATTTGGGATAATAAAAAACTCAGCATGTCCTCAAATGGCTTGTCTTTATACTAACTTGAATATTGTCGGTGGCTGGATAAAAAAGCAAATCATACATTAATAGAACATAAATGCACATCAATTCTATATTTGCTTGTAACAAACTTGTTCTTAATAAGTCTGCCCCAGTAATTTGTGAGTAATTTTCTTGGGCAATATGTTGAAATCAAACTAGATGTGAAATAACAAGTGGGTATTAGTTCTGATGAAAAACATCTGTATTAAATGCAGATACATGCACATAAATATACATAGAGATGTGAGTATGAAATGCTGAGTGATATTTTGAGTTATGCTAATGCAGAACTGCTCAGACACCATAGAGAAATGACACTTTGCTACTGTGATCAACAGTAAACTATACATTAATTAAAAGCATCTCCCAGTCACAAAAGGAACATTATCCACTTACTGATGGTGTTGTTTGGATCCCAGTGAAGTCCTGACCTGCAGAGTCTCCTGCCAGCCCCGTGGTGATGTTCCAGTGCAGTGACACTGAGTGCCCTTGACCGCCTTTTATAGCAGCCCAGAGAGCTCAGGAACAATGGGAATGGGCTCCACAGCACTCTGTGACTAAGACCTTGTCTCAGGGAAATGAGACAGGTCCAGCAGTAATAAATCTTGGATTTTAAAATATTCAACTGTGACTAAGGAAAAGATCACAGCTTTTCAGGCAGTTTCTTTGCAGTCTCTCCTGTTTTGTGAGAACTTTTGATTCTAACACGGCTTTCCTGTCCCCTAAGATGGCGGACAAAGGATTTCCAACTGTTCCAGGGTTGATCAGGAAAAGCGTCTCTTGTGTGGAAATAGATTTTCCTCCTTTCTTGTCCTTATAGCTCAGGTGTGGGACCCTGAGTTGGGTAAGAGGAATCTAAATTAACAATACTTAATTAAATCTAATTAATTATTAATTAATTCGATTAATTAATAATTAATCTAAATTAACAATACAATACTGGTGACCCCTGAAATTCACAGTCAGCAAAACCCAGTTACTCGCAGAAAATCTCAGGAGCTGGTAAATAATGGAATCTCAGAATGGTTAGACTGGAAGGGACCTTAAAACCCACCCATGCCACCCCCTGCCACAGGCAGGGACACCTTCCACTATCCCAGGTTGCTGCAAGCCCCGTCCAACCTGGCCTTGGACACTCCCAGGGATGGAGCAGCCACAGCTTCTCTGGGCAACCTAAATAAGATCCTATTGGATTTTAATGTTCAGTACAAATTTCATTTAATTCTGTTGTATGTGCAGTAAAGAAACTTGTTTGAAATCTTGGAAATGGGAGAAACTCACTGAACAATAAAAGTGCAAGTGGTAGTACTGGCAAAAAGCCAAGTTCTGGTATGTTTTGAAACCCTACAAGCTGACACCACACAAGGTTTGATACTCACTGTATGATGAATAACCAGGTAATTTCAGTAGAATGTGAATACTCAGGATGTGGCTGGATGATTAGGCTGAAACTTCTTAAGAGGACCAGTTCCTAATTCTCCAAGTGAAAGACAGTGAATGTAGGCAGTGAATGTATTTGTCATCTCTGAGGAGCAATTCCCTGGTAAGGTTTGAAAGATCATTTGCTCAGTGTTTTCAGAAGTGATGGATTCCGTTCCCACAGGCACAGGGCTGCGTTCCTGATAAACCCAGGCTCAGGTGGATGCAGACACATTGTCCTGCAGAGACAGGCCCTTTGCAGGGCTTCGCAGCCTCGTCTGTTCTCGCAGCTTCCCTGGACAACAAATTGCTTTTCATTATGTTTCTCAAGGCAGCTTTATCTGAGCCCCACTGTTTCTGAGACACCCAATAAACGTTCCTGATTTCATTACCTGAGTCCTGATTGCTAAGGAGAGTGTCACCCATTAGAGTGTGTCACCAATTAAAGCTGACATTTGTTAAATATCGGTAAATCGGGGCCCAGCGTCACATCTGAGTCTCCAGGGCAGCGCTTACTCTGTGGTTACACCAAATTATCCGCCGTGGATCCCTTGGTTACATCTTCAAGGATTAATAAGCGTTGGCCAAAGTCCTGTGTAAAATATCTGGGACGATTCATCCGTGAACTTTTCAAGTCTCCAGTGCGCAATGGGTTTTCTTTGGATGCAGTTATCAGCATCTCCACTGGAAAAACATCAGTTGAGTGACCACAGGCAGAGATGGTGACGTGGGGTCGGCACAGCAGCACTTGGAGCGTGTTCTGATGGTCACACCACACTGCCATGGCTACGCCCTTCCACAGGCCATTTCCTTCCACCCAAGGACTCGGGAGAAGTCAAAATAACTATGATCGTGACTTTGTGACATCTCCCGGAGGCCGGACTTTGCCAGAGTTACCCTGTATCCATGAGAGATACAATATTTCTAAAGAAAACATAAAATGTGTCAATTGCACACTTAAACCCCAGCCACACACCCAGGAGGAAATGTTCCGAGCTGTAATGGGGTCAGTGCTAATGTCCCAGGGGGAAATTGTACCACCAGCAGTCCCAGGTGATATTTTTAGCTGGGATAAATTAACCTGGGTGAGAGCCCTGAGCGGTGCAGAGTGGAGAAGGAGCCCGTTCTGCCGGGAAGAGTCGAGGGATTCGGGCTGACCAGAGCTTGGTCCCCTCGGGGTCTCCCTCACGGCCTTCTTGGAGCCATCAAAGGTTTTAGCCTTGGCTTCAAAGCCTTCTCTCCCTCTCTCCGGCTTTTCCTGGTCTCTGCATGGGAGGGGCTTTCGCTGTTCCCTCACCTTCAGCGGGAGGTTTGGAGCAGGAGGGTTGTGCCAATTATAGTTTCCCAGGGAGCGATTCTTTTGTTTTGCTTTCCAGTCCTTTCCCCGAGGAGCCAGGTGGGGGAGGAAGGGAATATGGCTTGCTGCAGAGCATGAAAGAAAAAGGGAAGAGAAAGCCTGGAGGCCCAGTTGAGGGGGAAGAAGGAACTGGGGGAGGGAACAAAAAGCAAAGCAAATGTGCAAATAGCCTCGTTAGGGCAAGGGGGATCCTCTGGCCTGGGATTTGAAAACTTAATTAAACAAAGACTGTGCTGCATCAAAGGGATCCTCTATCTGTAGGGAGATGGGCCGAGAGATCTGAGGAATTTTTTCCGTGTGTTGTTCTCTGTTACTCATCAGTAACAGGAGCGTGGGCTCCAGAAGGCTTCCTGCTTCCCTGACGAAAACATCAACTCTTTTTTTTATATTATTTTTGGGTTGTGGTTTTTTTTTTTTTCCCCTTGCTGCTCTTAGCCCAACAGACCCGAATTCCTGTGAGCTGCTGTGCCGCGTGTGGAAAGCCGGGCACCGCCCTGCCGAGAGGAAACGCTCTGACCACACTCACGGTAAATAGAGCTGCCCTGAGCTGCTGGGGAAGCAGCAGCTGCCGAAGGGCTGTTTGCGCTCCCTGGCCTCCCTCACTCAAGAGAAGAGAGGAAATGACACCTCGCAGCAAACCACGAAGATTTTAGCACCACCACACCTGCACTCGAGGTGCTACAGGGGCATCACCAACTCTCTGCCCCCGGGGAAGGAGCCAGCAGATCCATGGCTTCCATAACCATTTCAAGAGGTGAAGTTCAGCTCCCAGGAGTGAGTTCCAGGCTTCCCCTCCCTCAGGGTGCTTTCAGCTCTTCTGTGTCACCTCCTTTTTGCTGGGGACAGTCCTGTGCCATCTGGAGAGGTGCCAGCAATCACATTTGGGAGGGGGGCAAACTGTTCCAGGAGCAGTTTGAAATCCTGGCCCCTATGCACTATGTACTGCGTCATTCCAGAGAAAACTCCCATCTTCCAGGGAACTGAAATTAGAGTTGAACAGCAGTGACTCAGGCTCGCTGTTTTGATGTCCCATTTTCTGATTTCAAGCCAGATTTACAGAAGCTCCTGGGACTCACGGCTCTGTCTGAACATGGTCGCAAGGGTGAGTGTTTTGTCCTCCAAAACCTACCCTGAAGCCAAGCCTGGGGCTGATTCTCTTTTCTTCCCAAAATAGTCTCCAGATTGAATATTTTAGGTGTGCGAAACAAATTCAGGTGAAGCTGAGACAAAGCCTCAGGTCCCTTTTGCTGCTTCTGTAACACCCACTGGGCTCTCTGAGCTTATCCCAGGTTCCACAGCATTGCAGAAGTCTCCTGAGGACCTCACCTGAGTAAGAACAAAAAAAAAAGAAGGAATGTCTCCCAGTGCTACGGGCCCTGTCTCCATAAAAAGGAACTCTCTGGGATCTGCCCCTGCAAGAGAATGTGACTGTGGTGTCCATAGCTTAGACGTGAGACCCCAACAGTGGCAGAAGCCTCACGCCTGGAAAGGTGGGGACGAAGGATGAGCAACTAAATGTCATTCAAGTAAAGAAACTTCTCACTAATTAATCCCCAAGTGCTGAGTCTTGGGGACATGCTGTGCCCCTGTGCTGGGTGTTGTGTCTTTGTTTAGGTCTATGATGTGTAAATCACAGTCTGTTGTTTCACTCTCCTGTTACATGAAGTCTGAGGTAGAGACAAAAGCTTTCACAGTGTAAAAATACATGTTTTAAAAGTGAGGAAATAAGGGACTTGTACCCTGTAAACAGAAGAGTTTGTGGGAATAAGCTCACGCACTGTAATATATCTAAAGATCAGGCTTGTGTGAGTCTCTGTTTCTTCAGAAAATGGCCTTCACCAGGGTTGGTCTATGGGCAGGATGTGAAAATGGGGTGAATCCACAGGAACCTCATGACAGCAGGCTCAGATGTGCCTGTGTGCATTCGGTTTCTGACCGAAGATGTGTCCCCTCCGCCAGTTCCTGTTGTGTTCGAGCAATGACGTTTCCCAGCAAAAGGCCTTTCTGTGGGCAGAATCGTGCCAGTAAATAACTGGTTTTGTTAGTGTCTGGTTTTGCTTGAGGAGCAGCTCTGAGAGATCCTCTTGCAGATAGAAGCATTCTCCAGTAAGTATTATCTGTCTCCTGAGGTATTCAGAGCTCCAGGAGCATTTGGACAATGCTCTCAGTCACATGGTGGGATTTGGGGGTGTCCTGTGAAGGGCCAGGAGTGGATCTTTGATGGTTCTTGTGGGTCCTTTCCAGCTCAGGATATTCTGTGGTTCTGTGATCCCTTAAATTTGGCTCACACGGCTGAGGTTTCCTCGAAATCATAATGTCTAGATAGTGTTCATTTTCCTTTGTGAGACTGAAATCTCAGAAACCATGACAGCAGTTTGACTAGAACACCTTACTCCAGGTCAGTGTGGTCTTGGATCCTGGTCTGGGGGTGTTATAAAACATTTAACCAGTGGTATTGGACACAAGTGGAATTTTCTTACTGTAAAAGCCAGCGAGTGCAATGCAGCAGGATTTTCCGAACACTCACAAACTTGGAATAAGGAGGGAAGTAATGCAGCACAAAGCAGCTTCTACATATGTGTCACAGTCACATGTAGCGCAGCTCAGGGCTGGTTTGGGGACAGGCTTTGAGAGGACAATCAAATCGCTGACTTTGGAATGACACAAGTGCTGTGTGGCTGTGCTGGCACATCCCAGCCCTGGCTCTGGGAATTTGGCTGAACGCTCTGACCTCTGCCTTGTGTCCCGGTGATGGGCCATGTTTCATTTCTGAATAATGCCAAAAGCCAACTGAAAATGGATTATGTTTGGATGACATGGTTTTTGTGGACTGTGATTTATAAAATGTGGTGACAGGCTTAACCCCAGGGAAGAAGTGCTTGAACAGAGCAGGTAACATGTCCTAGGTGAGTGCCTAGGACAAAAAGGAGCTTTGTTTGCTTTGCAGGAGGTGAACTGACTTCTGAATAAATCCTTTGTTCCCAAGGCTGTCATCTGGAATTATCTTCATACATCATGTGTAACTTTGGTATGAAATTAAAAAGTTCTGTTAAGATTACAAGGTTGTCCAAGTTGCTCTCTAATATTTGTTCTGTTTCTTTTTTTTTTTATATAAATATCCATTATTGCAAAACTTAAATCATGTTTGAAATGTACATTATGTGATATGAGCAGGGTCTAGGAATGCTGCAAACCCCTCTGGAGAAGGGAGGCGAGTACTGGAAATCACCATCTCAAAGAAGTCACAAAGTGAAATGGCTGAACAGCTCCAACCTTCAAATTATTTCCTTTGTTTGTGTTGCCTCAGGAAATTAGCCATCAGCTAATTTAGATTACAATGGATTAGATTTCCTTAATTAAAGGCAGGTAACTCTCAGATAACTGTACACACAATAAAGATGCTTTGGAGCATCCATTACCTCAAAATCATTGTTGTGTTTCTGTCTCTTGGCCAGTTTTGACCCTTGGAGGATTTTACTGAGAAAAAGCTCTTAAAAAATAATGTGGGATGCTGCAAAAGATTTTGGGAAATTCCAATTAATTCTATCAGCTGGTTGTTTTTAATTCCAGTTGGGTTTCTGGAATTCTGGTAGACTGAGGACGCCCCATCCTCTGCACAGTTCCTGCTTGGAAAGCATAGTCAAGGAGCATTAATTTGTACTCAGAATGCCTTATTGTATATTACACGATTCAAAGTATTATTAATTATACTTTTACCAGATAAATTTGTCTTTTCTGGCCCATGGCAAAGAGATGAAGTCTGGATTAAACCCAGTCTGGCTGCGAAGGGAGGTTTTTGGGAGGTTATTGCAGCAACAGCCCTGGGTGGGTTTCTTGTATTACCTGATAACCCAAATCAGGAGGTTTATTATCTAAGGCAACCCCTTTGGAGCAAATTAATTGTTTAATTAGAGTTTAAAACCCATGTTGTATGTACAAATGTTACGTATGAATGAGAGTTTGGCAAAGCACATCAACAGCACTGGGCATCTGTAACTAAAATTCCCTCGTTCAAATCCTCCCATTTTCTCAAGTCAAAAGGAAAAAAAAATCAGTTCTGTCTTTTGTGCCTCAGCAAGCAAAGCTCAGACATAAAATTTACCAAAAACTCTGGCTTACAGCAGTTTGCTCAACACACTTATTTAAAGCTCACGGGGAGAAATGGTTCTGAGAGAATTAAAGCGTTCATAGATGTAAACCCTACGTGGACGGACCTCACCAGGCCAGAGACACAAGGAAATAAAACTTTATTTTTCATTTTAGCCAGAAAAACAGCAGGCTCTGGGGGTGTTACCGCTCCCTGATTTCAGGGCCCGGGCGGGGCCCGCGGAGCCGCCTCAGCGCTCCCGCCATTGCCGCCAAGGTCCCACCCACCCGCGCGCGCGCGGTGACGCTGCCTGTCAATCAGCGCAATAACGCCCTCTGATTCGCTGTCTCCTGGCATCACGTGAGAGGGGCTGGCCCTATATAAAGCCGGGCGGGGTAGGCGCTGGCCGCCATTTTGTCCAGTGAGGAAAAGCGGAGCTGGGGTCTCGCTGAGGGTCGAGTCGGCTGAGTTTAGCGCGGGCTCCCTTCGCGCGGCCTCTCTCTGAGCACCGGTGAGGATCTTCACCCCGGAGGGCGGGGGGGAGGCGGCAGCCGCGGTCTCGGCGCCCGGTAGGGCGGATGGAAGCGGCGGCGGCGGCAAACAAAGAGCAGCCGCCATTTTGTAACGCCGGGCCTGGGGCGGCGGCTGCCGCGGCCCTAAGCGGAACCGGGCGGGGAGACGGCGGGGAGGCCGCGGGTTGCCGGGAAGAGCCCGTTCTCGGCCTGCTCCCCGCGGCATGTGAGGCGAGGCGGGGGGGGAGGGGGCG
>VZTD01002697.1:88726-122368 GCA_013397725.1 Rhagologus leucostigma
AGGCGGGGCGGGAGGTGCCGCAGGGGCGGAGTGGCGGCATCCCGCCCGCCAGTGGCAGCGCTGGTCCCTCACGCCGCGCCGAGGAGCAGCTCCGGAGCGAGTCCCCGGGCAGTGCCCACGGGGCTCCCCCGGAGATGGCGCTGCCCCCCCTTTCGTGCGCGGATCGCCGTGATCCTAATCCCGATCCGGGAACAATGGAGCCTCCCCCGCGCAGCGCCCTCTGCAGACTTCCGCCGCGCTAAGCAGGAAGAGGGGCGCAGGAACATTTTCCCCCCCATCTAAACCGTAAAAGTAAACTAAATTATCCGAAATAGTGAATTTTAATCACAATGCGGCATAGCACCTCTCTTCTCTTGTTGGGTTTTGACACTCTCCGCTCACCCCTTCCACACAGTGTTTCCATAAGTTCGTATCAATGCTGAAGTTTCAGGGGGAAGCAGCCACTAGAGTGACTTCCCTTGGAAGTGAACAAGCACATGCGCTGTGTTAAATGTATGTGAACTTCTTTTTTCTTGTCTTAGCAATGCATCGCGACTCTTGTCCGCTGGACTGCAAGGTTTATGTGGGTAACCTTGGAAACAATGGCAACAAAACGGAATTAGAGCGAGCTTTTGGCTACTATGGACCACTGCGTAGTGTATGGGTGGCGAGAAATCCTCCTGGTTTTGCCTTTGTGGAATTTGAAGATCCCCGAGATGCAGCTGATGCAGTAAGAGAGCTAGATGGAAGGTAAAATGTGCTTGTGTGCTTGGCTTGGCTGGTCAAAATATGAGACATTGTAGGAGTGATACAGTTATAAATTGTGAAGCTTAAACTGCAGGACTAAGGTCTTGACACGTTTGTTATGCAGTATTTATTTATATAGTACTATAAGAGTGTTCTTATAGTGCAGAAATAGAATTCCAGAAAGGTTTTGGCTGGAAGAGACCTCAAAGCTGATCCAGTCCCACCCTCCCCACCACCTTCCGCTATCACAGGTCGCTCCAAGCCCCTGTCCAGCCTGGCCTTGGACACTGCCAGGGATGGGGCAGGCACAGCAGCTCTGGGCACCCTGTGCCAGGGCCTCCCCACTCTCACAGGGAGGAATTTCTTCCCAATATCCTGTCTAACCCTGCCTTCCTTCATGAGTAGCATTGTAATGGTTAATTTTGCACTTAACAGTTGAACTCCCAAGTTAGAAATTACTTGCATCTCTTTGTGTGTGTTAACTAAATTGCAGGTGGTGTTACTATAAAGAGGCAAAACTGATAATGGAGACTCTCCTTGGTTCTTTCCCTGCCTGCTTTACTGGCACAGCAGTTTTGAGAAGCAGCCAAACCTTTTGTCTGCCATAGAATCCCAGAATGGTTTGGGCTGGAAGCCCATCCAGTTCTGTGCCCGGCCAGGGACACCTTCTACTAGATAGATCGGGTTGCTCCAAGCTCCGTCCAGCCTGGCTATACACACTTCTAGGGGAAGGGTGCACTACAGTCATGCTGGAGCTGACTCTGGACACTGTGCTTTGATGATAGAACATTTTTGCCCTTATCTGTTCTTTTTCCGTTTTTTGGATTGTGTGTGTTTTATTCCATGCTGCCTTCTCCCTGGAAATGCTAACCAGTGTCAACCTCTTTTGCCAGAACCTTGTGTGGGTGTCGTGTCCGAGTGGAGCTCTCCAACGGGGAAAAGCGGAGTCGGAACCGCGGCCCCCCTCCGTCGTGGGGCCGGCGCCCTCGGGATGACTATCGCAGGAGGAGTCCCCCTCCTCGGCGCAGGTACCTGGGCACAGCACAATCCTAGAGCTCTTGGCACAGTTACCACGTAGCATCCTAGAAGCAGGCTTGTTAAAGGCATGTTGATGGATAACATTCATCTATCTGATCGTGATTCGGAAATGACAAATGCTAAAAAAACCCCAAAATCAACCCCCCACAAAATCGAGGTGAACCTAAGTTGTGTTGAATGTTGTTGGCTTTTGTCCTTAGGTGACTGTGCAGTTGGTAGTCAGTGCCCTCTGTCCTGGGCTTATCCTCCTTCCTCTTAAAATCTGCTCATCTTCTAGTCACACTTTTCCCTTTCTTCCCCATACTTCAACTTAGGCTGTTCCTTTCCTTTACTCCATAATGGCAGAACATGACATACAGCAGTTTAGCATTTCCATACCAATGGGTTTTTCCACTTTGTTTGCAGAACTTAAATACTTCCCAAGCAGGCAGCTGTTTAATAATAGATTGAGTAACAGTTGCTCTAAACATCTGGAATCTTGACACTTCAGTGTTAGCTTGGAATTAAAGCATCGTGTGACAATTCTATCACTTGAGGTTTGCAAACCCAGCTCTAGCATATAGCAGGATTTTTGGGAACTGGCACATTCTTTGACCCAGACTAGTTTGTCTGGCAGTTTAAGTGTGCAGCGTGGTTTTTACAGGACTGAATTTACCTGTGGCAGGTGAGTGAAGTCCTCCCGAGTCAGGGTTTCAAGCTTACCCTTTTGCTGTTGAAAAAAATAACACATTAGGAGTATTTGTTAGCTAATAGATGGTTGTACTGATGGCTTGTTTTTCATTTTTTTTATGCTTTTTGGTCCATCTATTAATAAAAATGAACCCGTTACAGAGTCACCATCATGTCTCTTCTCACCACCCTCTGAGTCTGCATTAGCCAGCCAACTAGCCCTTTCAGCGTCATGTGACCAGCGCGCCCCATGCAGCTTGGCTGGTGTCGTTTCACATGACCCAGGCATGGCCAGTCGTCAGGTTGCACCGCCCTTTGGTTCCCGAGCATGCTGTTTTCTCTCAGCCTTCTCTCCAACCTTAACCAAATCGGCAGCAGCCACCTCGACCGCCCACACATTCCCGGCCAATCAGCTCAGCTGTTTATTTACCAAATGTCTTCACAACAACTACAGCAGCAGCCTTCGGCTAACAAAAAAGCAGGAAAAATCCACAACACCCCCTTCGCCAACCAACTAAATACAACGCAACATCTGGCAAAACCTTTTCAGCAAATTCTTCTTGGCAGTCAGTCCGGCAGCCTCACCTCACCATTTCTAGCTTGTTGAAACCAAAGACTTGTAAGTTTTTCCTGCTTATACAGTTTACTGCTGGTTAAAATAAGGAGTAAGCGGCTTATAAGTAATTACTTTTCTCAATCAAAGGCTGGCTGTGCATAATTGAGTGGTAACGTACATATGTTGCTTGAGAAAACTTTTAAGGGTGATATGGAAGCTCTTACAATGTGAATAATGTAAAAACCAGGATATTTGCATGTGAGATGCCAAACTAAATTTTTAATAAAGCTCTAACAAATGTAGCTTTTCCTTGCCAGAAAAATCCTATCACCTTTAAATGGTTTTACTAACAGTTTTCAAAACTTAAAACAATTACTTTTTGGGATGAACTGGGCCGAGCTAAGGTTATATTTTTAATTTTTTATTTTTTATAAGAAAGTAGTCTAAACACACTCTATGGCATTAAAAATGACAATCACAAATATGCAGTTCTAATGTAGCACTTAATGGCATTATCAATATTGACACTGAGCGCATTTTCACTTTTTTTTTCCACTTGATATCTCTTATGTCTTGTTATGGACCTTTTTGGCTTGCATGGGTTCCAAAACATTTGCTCTGTGCTATTTTTTTTTTGGAACCACCTGTGGGACTTTGGTGTGGTGTTCTGGGCAGTGTATTTAGTTGAAATGGAAAGTGTTGCATTGGACAACTCTGCTCTGACGCATTCTTAGTTAAGTGAATTCGTGGTTGGAAACGTGCTGTTCACACTGAGCTTGGTTTTACTGCCTAATCTTTCCATGCCTTTTACTGGATGATGGATGCCAGTTATTCTTGGCACGTTCCCTGGGCCCAACAGTGAGTTTGACAAGTTGGGAAATGCCTCACCCCATTAAAGCTCAAAGAATGGATAAAGTGCCTCACATTTGGTTTTCTGGTTCTAGATCACCGCGAAGGAGAAGCTTTTCCCGGAGCCGCAGCAGGTACGAATCCCTTCCCTACCCCATAGACCCCTCCAGCCGGGAGGGCTGAAAAGGAACAGCCCAAAACAGCTCCATGTGTAGGCTGTGCACAGTCAGACTGTACTTTGGTAAAAGGGAAACAGATTTGCTTCTGTCATATTGCTTGCCTGGAATTACTGAGCTGTTTGAGATTCCAGGGATAGCAGTGGAAGGATATTGAGAACAGAAGTAATTCCTGTTCTGCAGCTGCCTGGGGTCTTTGTCAGTTTTCCTCAAAGTTTAGGTCTTAATGTGCTACTCTTTCACAGATACTGTGAGCATAGGATCATAGAACCCTGAGGTGAGAAAATTACCTTTAAGACTGAGCCCAGCCATAAATCAAGATGTGATTTGGTGGGATTCTGCGAAAAAAAAACAACCTTCTGCAAAGTACTGCATGCCTGTTTACAGCACATTATAAGCTGTTGCTTAGGCTGATTATTCTTCCCTCGAGAAAGGGTTAATAGCAGCATTGGTAACAGGTTTCCCCTGGTTGAATAGTTAAAAACCTTCCCTCCTGAAGGGAAGCTCCTCAGGGAGCCTCGTTGGCCTGACTGAGCCTTGCTCTGATGGCATGGTGTTGTGATCTGTACCAGGTCCCTCTCCAGAGACAGAAGAAGAGAGAGATCACTCTCACGGGAGAGGAACCACAAGCCTTCTCGCTCCTTTTCCAGGTCTCGCAGGTAAGAAGAGTCTTCAGTGTTTGTGTGTTCTGAGTAAACGTGAAAATGACTTTCTAAATGCCTTGGTAAATACTGAAGAAGGCAGTGGTGGAGAATCACCTCTAGTGTCGTAGGAGATTCTTCACCCTGAACAATAAAATACTCAGTTTTATTAAATGAGCACTGTTTTTAAAATGCTTGAATATCACCTGCTGATAGTGGCTGGGCGGTTTAAAGGAAAATCTGCTGTTCCTGACACCTGGATCCTAACCTTACCTGTCTGTTGTTCTTCAGTCGCTCCAGGTCAAATGAGAGGAAATAGGACTGTGGGAACGAGCTGTGTACAGGAAGTCATGAGATCCGAGGCCAGGAGTATGTACAGAACATTGTTTTGTTTTGAAACTTCATAAAGCTTGGTGCATTTTTAAAATGTTTTAGCTGTTGAACTTGCTTTGTTTCTTGTATCTTGTAACAGGTGGCAAAATGTAAAGATGTGAATCTGTATATGGTTCTGAGCAGATCCTATGATTTGTAATATTAATGGTTTTCCAATGTACCATTAGACACGGTTTGTGTGTGTGTGTAATGGCGAATGGCCTGTATTGTGTTGCTGGGAGAGCATGGCTGGGCTGGGGGTTGCTGAGGCTCAGCTTGAGGAAGTGTGCAGGGATGGGTGTGTTCCTTGTGGAATCAGGCCAGGAGCAGAGCAGGGCATGGGTGTTCCATAGCCCAGGTCTGGGAAAGAGAGTAGTGAGCCAGTGGCATGGGGAGGGAAAGGGTTGGGCTGCAGCTTCATCCAGCTCCAGTTCTGACTGAGCTGCTTTATATTCCATGAAATAAAACTTTGTAGCTGTAGGGTCAGTTAATTTTGTACTTGGTGTGAGTAGAGTCCTTAATTAGCTGATTGTTGATTGACCATCTATTCCAGAACCTCTGAATAGACCAAATCCACAGCAGAACTGACACCTGGAGTGGATGTGTTGTGTCTAATGGTACATTGTAAACATTAGAAATTAAACATTTCTTTACTGTACAAGAATTTTCATGTCACTTGTAAAATGTCTTTTGTGAGATCCTTGGGATTAAAGTTTTGGTTACAACTCGTTGTTCAGTATATAACTCGTCCCTGACTGTGACAGTCACCCCACCTGGCTGTAACACACCTGTGAACTGTCCAACACAGCTGCACCTGGCAGTGTCTGCTCACCTGTCTGTGGTGAGCTGCAGGGCGTCACTCTGCCGTGGCAATCTAATCCCTGTTTTACAGGTTCAGCCGGGGTAGTCAGTAGCTGATGCCACCTGACTTCCTGCCCACCAGTGAGCTCTGTAGTGATTCCTTGGAAAACCAGCTGGAGATGCAAAGGTTCGCTATGGACTTTGCCTGCTGGCTATGGGTTGAGAACAGCAGTTAAGGTATTCATCCTATCTCAGTTTGGAAGTTGCTGGTCTGGAAACCAAAACCTACCCTGAAGATTCACTTGCTCTAAAACTGCAGCATGGCTGGAGAGCAGGTGGAGCTCCCACACTGCCCAAGGGCTACCTTGGTCCTGTGTCCCAGAGAAGATGTGCTCCATTGGTTCAGTTGTGTGGTTTAGATGAAATCCCTCGTGATGAACACTAGTGGTGGAATTTCCTTTGCTTGTCCAGGCAGGGACAAGGTAATGGTGAAGCTGTAAGGGAAGGATGTGCCAATGCTGCCCCCTTGGCTTGCTGAGCTCAGTGTCTGGATTTACTTATTTTTTTTAATTACTTAGTGGTGTTTATGGGTCTTGAAGGTCTCTTCCAACCTCAGTGACTCTGCGGTTCTGTTGATCAGTTCAGCACCGTGTGTTGCTGTGTCACCCACCTCGTGTCACAGAAACGCGGAATGGCTGCAGGTGCAGGCACTCACAGCCTGAACTGCCCTGGAGCGGGATTCAGCGGTGAGCTGGCAAGGGCCAGGCCCGTTCCCGGCTTTTGCCGGGCCCCGTTTCACCTGCGGAGGGTGAGGGAACAGCGGGCGGGGCCGGCTCGGGCCGTGCAGTGCCGCCGGTGCCCGGCAGAGGTCAGGGCGGCTCCGTACCGGGGCCGGCTCCTGTTCGCTCCCCAGACGCCCCAGCCCAGCTCCGGGCCGGGCAGCGGGGCCGAGGGGCTGCCCGGGGCCGTGCTCGGTTCCGTTCCCTTTCCCTACGTGCCTGTGGCAGTGTCTGATGTGCGGAAGGCTCACAGCTTGCGGTGCCTCGCAGCTTGCGGTGCCTCTGCCGACACAGACGTTCCTCCTGCGGTTACCTGGGGGAACGAGGAGCCTTCAGTAGTTCAGCTGCTGCAGGGAGAGAAATCTGAGGTGCCAGAGACAGTGGGAAGCAGGTTGTGGTTTCCATATGCAACACAGTCTTGCGGAACTGGAAGCATTTCAGTTTCAGATTTCTGACTATTTTACTCCTCAGCTGAATGGAGAAGTTGCCCCCTTAGATCAGAAGTGTGCTGGTTTTATATAAGCACATGGAAGTTGGAAGGGGAACACAACTAACAGCTTCTAGAGAAAGATGGGAGATGTATAAATATGTATGAACACCGACTGGACAGCCCTTCCCCCAGGGTATAAGTAACAAGAGTTATTTTTGATGTAGCAGCACGTTTGTGGATTTCAGGCGTCCCATTCCTGTCTGAGGGAGTGACCAGCCTGGGAGTGTTGTGTTTAAAAAGTTTACTCTCAAATTAAATGTACAAGGAAGTGTTGGCGTTCTAAGGCCAGGGACATCCCTTGCCTCTACCCAAAGATTCTGACACCAGGAAGAATCACCAAGCAGTTTGTCCCAGGCAGGGGAGGACAGAGGGACACTGTCCAAGGCTCCTTGGCAGAACCTCAGCCACAGCCCTGCTCTGGAGACCCCTGTGGTGATGGAGCAATTGCTGCTGCCTGACACCTTTCAAATTGTTTCAGGGCCTGGTTTCATGGTGCTGACAGTAATGATTTACGCTGTGTTTCTAATTTGCGGAGAGGTTTAACTGCCCCTGCTTCAGGCAGAAGCATCCTGGGGTTAATTCTCAGAGGTCGTCAGCAGTGCCTGAGCACATCCCAGTTATTTTCTACACTCTCCCTGGGGAGAGAGCATTGTGTGCAAATGGGTTTGGAAAGAAAAGGATCTTGTTTTTTTCTTTTTATGTCCATGCTGCTCCTTGTTTATGACCAAAGATCATGTTAAGAATGTTCCTTGCACTTAGAAAGTGGTGAGGTTAAGGATGTCCTTGATTTTGTTGGGATTTGTTCCACTGGCCTTCAGACAGGGTCGTGCTTGGGTGAGGAGTTGTGATCCTCCCACACACTGACAGTGCTTCTGGTTAAACTGCTCCATGTGCAGGATGACATGTCCTAACATGTCATGTAACCACACACATGTGCTAGTTATGACAAAAACTGGAGAAAAGGATCGCTGACAGATAATGTTAGAAAAGCAAGGAAAAAAAAATCCCTTGAAAAATAAATTGGTTTTTGTCCGTTCCACTCAAATTCACCAGGTTTTAGGGTACGTTATCCTTTCAGAGCTGACCCCGTTCAGAAAGCTGAAGGGAGCCAGTACGGATCATACCCAGTGTTGATTTCAAAGCTGAGCCTTGGGAAGGATTGCTGCTTCCCTATGCCAAATCCCTGTTCAGAGGTGGAGCCTGGTAATTTCCGATTTCTCCTCTACTAAATTGATTTGCCTTCCCTCTAAGAGCAGAAAAGAACTGCCAAAGTCCAGAGCCAAACATTGCTCTGTGAAAGAAGAGCTTTTTTACTCTTGGACGAACAGGTGTGCTGTGTTACCCCCCTCATCCTCCAAACCCAGTCTGGTTCTGGAGCTTTGCTCTTCTGTCCTCCAGCCACAGTGGGAACTGCAGTGTGTTACTGATGGAAGGGCCTTGCATTTCATCCTCTGCCTTTGCATTTCCTTCTGTTTGAAGGCAAAGAAACCAGAGAGACACCTCACAGTTCCCATGGCTCTTCTCTGAACCTCTCCTGCTTTGGTAGGGGTCTGTCAGCAGAACCCAGTGCTGGAAGTCTTTTTTGACCTGTAGCTGTTTTCAGGGTTTTGTGTTCAATAGAATCATGGAATTGCTACAGTTGGAAAAGCCCTCTAACATCAAGTCCAACTGTGCCCCCAGCAGTGCCCAAGCGCTTCTGCAGCTTTTTACTGCTGTTATCACCTCTTTTCAGTTTCCAGTTTTACTTTCATATGCTGTGATCTCATCTCCATGAGCTGCCTCAACGTCTCCTGACATACAGATCCTCAAAGTGGCTGAACATTGCACAAACTTATTTCTGCTGGATTTAATCCCTGTCCCTGTACTCATCTTCAACTCCTGCCCCAGACATACTGTCCCAAAACCTGAGCTGCAGTCCCCATCACAGATCACCCTGCTCTGGTGCTATTGTAGTGCAGAGTCTCTTGGCTGGAAAAGAAAAGTGAAAAAACTGGAGCATCAACCCCTTTTGCAAACAGAAGGCCGACGGGCAGGAGTGCAATTCCAGTCGCTCCGGTTCGACCTTAGCTCCCGCGTGGGGCGATGGCACAGGGCCGGGCCCTGCTGTAAAAGAGGCGGGTCCCCACTGCCCTGCTGCTGGAATGCAGCTGCCTCCAGCTTCACACCTCAACCTGCCAGAAAGAGGCAGAATAAAGCCAATTTTTGCTTGGCCATGCTTTGCATGCTGCATCCCAGGCTTTTACATGAGAAGTGTTCTGGCTTCCTCAAAACACCGTCACTGTCTGGGGTTGCTCTTTCGTTTCTGCAGTTTCACTTGGGGCATGGCCATGAGTTCCCTCTGTTAGTGCTCTTCAAACACACACAGCTGGGGACTAAAATAAACACAGGATCCAGACAAATATAAAATAGACGATGCAAGAGGAACGCTATGTTCATTCCCAAGTGATTCATTTGACTATTATTTAATAATTTTGTGGCTGACATAACTTGGAGTTGAACAAATCTTCACATTGATTCGGGTGGTGTTTCTGCTCGGTCCTCTAAGTCATTTTAGCCGTCAGTTTTTCTGTGGGAGTGATCCCAGTCGGGAAAGGGAAGTGTATGTCCTTCCCATCTGGGTTCTCTCACTGATTACAGCACTGTCACTCCACAGCCTCCCTGAGTGTGAGGAGATTCATCCTGCTACAGTCACACTTGTTCTTGGGCGCTTTGCTGGACAACACAGGCAGGTTGTGATGTGCCACTGCCTGATGCCACTCCCAAAACACCCTGAGGTGTGTGACAGGCCCTGGGCAGCCCCAGCGCTCTGTCGGGACTGCGCTATCGGGGTGCAGCAGTGGTATCAGGGCGGGGCACTGTGTCACCCGGGCTGTCACTTGGGAAGATCACCCCTGCCAGCTGTGAGAGAGGTGTTATCTCCTCGTCGGCAGAGGCTGCTTAGAACATGAATATTAGAACATGAATATTCAAAAATATTCAGCAGGAAGCCCCAGCGCTGTCCCAGCCCTCCCTGCTGATGGAGGGCTCTCTGTCAGTGTTTGATACAAAGTGTTTGCTGTCAGTGTTTCATAGACTCCCAGAATGGTTTGGGTTGGGAGGGATTTTGTCCCACCCCCTTCCATGGGCAGAGACATCTACCACTATCCCAAGTTGCTCCAAACCCTGTCCAACCTGGCCTGGGACACTTCCTGGGATCCAGAGGCAGCCACAGCTTCTCTGGGCACCCTGTGCCAGGGCCTCAGCCCCGTCGCAAGGAAGGATTTCTGCCTAACACCAGTGTTACTGCACCTCCTGCAGTGGGTGCTGCTTTTCCTGGTGCTGGATTGATCAGCTTTTCATGCAGTTGTACTATAAACTTTGTGGGAGGAGGTTGCCCCAGCTGGAGAGATAAGCTCCAGGTGTGGTTTGCTGCCGCTCCTGCCAAGTTGTCCTTGCAGCTGCCTGGCTGACACGTGCCGCTCAGAAACTCGTGGGTGAAACTCCGCCAGATTTGGAGTCAGGAGTTCCCCTGTGCAGGGAATGTTTGACAGGGACTCGTGGGGTATTTTTTGATCGATAGGTATTTTCAGGGTTTCATGTTTCATAGAATCATGAAATCATTTAGGTTGGAAAAGCCCTCTAAGATCCTTGAGTCCAACTGTTCCCCCAAGCACTGCCAGGTCCAGCACTAACCCATGTCCCTAGGTGCCACATCCACACTTTTTTTGAAATACTTCCAGGGATGGTGACTCTGCCACTGCCCTGGACAGCCTGTGCAGGTGCTTGACAGCCCTTCTGATGAAGGAATTTTTGCTAATATCCAACCGAAACTTCACCTGGTGCAGCTTGAGGCCGTTGCCTCTTGTCCTGTCCCTTGTTCCCTGGCAGCAGAGCCTGACCCCCTCCTGGCTGCCCCCTCCTGTCAGGGAGTTGTGGAGAGTCAGAAGGTCCCCCCTGAGCCCCCCCAGGTCTCTCAGCTGCTCCTGGTGCTCCAGACCCTTCCCCAGCTCCATTCCCTTCTCTGGACACACTCCAGCCCCTCAATGTCTCTCTTGCCATGAGGGGCCCAAAACTGAACACACAGTACTCGAGGTGTGGCCTTAGCAGTGCCCAGCACAGGGGCACAGGCACTTCCCAGTTTTACCACATCCCTCTCCCTTTGTCTCCCTCCTGCTCCCTTTGTGGATTTACAATTGATAATCTGTAAATCTCTCAGTGTTCTGCAAAGCCGACGTTTGTGTGGAGGTGGGAAGGGCTCTGGTGTTTCCAGCCTGTTTCCAGCCTCTGTGGCACTGCTCACCACAGCTCTGAGTTCCAGCAAATTTTCTTTCCCTGTTGCAAGGTGGATTTTCATGGGCCAGGCCGAGAAACCAGTGAGGGTGGCTGAAACTGAAAGAGAAAGGTTTTATTTTGGCACCTGGAACTCCCCGACTTTGACCTCTGTGGAGCTGGGCAGAGCCCCTCTATTGTGTGGAGCATGTCCACCCTCATGGCCCAGCTCGGGGTCAAGGCCAGGGGGGCCAGTGAGGTGAAAGCTGCTCTTCCATCCCCATTCCCAAAAGTCCTGCTGTGCCTGACTGACATGTAGGAGGAAAAGTGCAATCTTGACCCTTACCCCCGTGTCAAGGTGGCGGCTGCCGTATCATCACCCCTGGCTTTATTGCCATCTCAGCTGTCCCCTCCCATTACCTCTGCTCCGGGCTGTGCACGAGTCACCGTGCAAGGCAGGGCTCTGTCTGTCTGTCTGTGGTCTGGCTTCTGGTCCTGCCCTCCTGCACATCCCATTTCATGGCATGTTCAGGGTCTGCCTGCCCCTGGCTCTGCCCCTTCCCTCCCTCTGCCCACACCCAGCCCCACTCCTCGCCCCCCAGCACAAGGGCAAAGTGAATCACATCACTGTGCTCGACTGGGGCATTCCCAAAAGGTGTGACTGGACATCCCAGGAGATGGTGACACACGCTGAGCCAGTGGGTGTTGGGATGGGCAAGCGGGCCAGCACGCACGTCCCAGAGCCCAGATTTGTGTGGGACAACCCCAAATTCCCAGTGTCTAGGAGTGGAGACATCCCATCCTGGTGTCTGGGCGCTCCGGGCAGAGGGTGCCCCAAGGAATCGGGGTTGTTTCAGAGGTGACATCATGAGCAAGTGCTCAGTCAGAGCTCCCCATCCTCACCTCCTTCTCACACACAGCTATAAAGGGCCAGATCAAGCTCCCAGTGGATTTCAAACCATCCCATGGCTTGGAGAGCAGCAAATCCCTCAGCAGCAGCACCGTGCCACACGTGCCGTGCAGCAGGAATAAGTTATGTCCATTGGCAGCCACCATGGGCTGGGGACCCACGAGCCACACAGACAGGAGCAATCCTGCCCCGTGCTCCACTTGCTTATTCCCACCCACGGGGGGAATCCTGCTGGGTAAGGTCCTGGAGTTCCTGGAGCGATCCCTGTCCTCCCCCTGCCCTCGCCAAGATGCCCGCGGGGAACTGCTGGCTGCAAAATGACCCGCAGTGGACGTTTTGGATGGACCTTATTCCCTGCAGGAAGCTCTGCAAGAGGCTGGAGCCGCTCGCCCCGGTTCCCAGCGGGGTGTCCCTGTCCCCTCCAGGCGTCTGCCCTGTCCTGCCGCGCTCCGGGGCCGTGGGCAATGAGGTGGAGCAGCAAGGGAATAAAGGGGCAGCCGGGTGCAGGGTTTGGAGCCAGGTACTGCGGCCGCCCGGCCGCGCTCCGAACAATGAGGCCTTTGCTGCCAGCAAAAAAACCCCACAAAGCTTCCAAGCTGCTCATGGAAAGTCAGTGAAGCAATTACGTTAATGACTATGAATGGGGCTAAAAACAATCTTGGATGAAAATGAGTGAGGGGCCGAATGAAGTGACCAATTCATAGCCCGGCTCCCGCATCCAGGAATATTTCCAGTAAGCAAAGGCCTTGTTTTAGGACTGTCTCATCCCCCATTTGTGCTTGGTGGGACTCTATTTCCACTCTGCTGGGTCTGGTGTCTCATCAAAATGCCTTCATAAATGGGGCAAACAAGGGCTGGATATGGCAGGGGAACAGTCAATTAACACGATCCGAGTTCTTTTAGGGGCAGAGTTAATCAAGCATTCAGCGTTTTGTCATTCTTGTCTTTCTTTCCTGGGAAAATCCTATTAGTATAAAATCACTTAATTGGGCACTTCAAAGAGCTGATGGGAAAACAGGCTTCGCTGGGATATAAACGCCCTCCAGCCGAACACTGGGTTCATTTAGACTTCTGCTGGAGCGTGAGGGTTTCATTAAGAGCCTTCACGTTTCCCACTTAAAAGAAAAAAGCTTGTTAGTAGAGATAATAAAAAAAAACACACAGAAAAAACGCTTGGTGATTTGAATCTTGCTGAAGAGGGTTTTTAGTGCCGGAATACTCAGGACTGTGTCCCTGCAATCTGCTGTCCTGAGTCGAGCAATTTCCACCTGCCTGGGATGTTCTGGCAAGTAACAGCTGTTTGAGGAGGGAAAAAAATCACCCCCGTGCCCCATGGAGTGGGACACAGCCCTGGCTGGACATTTGGGGTGTAGGACGGTGTGTTCTGCAGGACTGAACCCCAACCCCGTGTGCTCGTCCCCACTCTCTGTGCTGGGGCAGAGGTCCTGTGTTAGTTCCCCCCATTCTCAGGGTGTTTCCCTGGGTAGAAATCCACCTTTTTGCAGTTTATGTTTATCTCACCTTGAAAAATAAGTATGCCCTGATCTCTGCCATCCTGAAAGACCTGAGGGATGCTCATCTACCCAAATCTTTGCTGTTTTTCCCTCTGTGCTGGTTGATCTAACAGGAATATTATTTCCCTGCCCCAAAAACCTTCTTCACGTAGACCTTTGACCACTAAATCTCAAAACCATGTAAAATCCCTACACGCAGGAATTTGTGTGCATTTAAAACAGTCCTTACGAGCACGGGTTGGACCTCAGCGTGTAATTCCTGTAAACACGGTTCCATGAAGCCACATTTCCCTGTTCTCCATCCTACCCAAGGCTGGAGCATTCCAACCCTGATTCCTCCACCCGACCCAAGCCGTTCCCTGCTCCATGCTGGAACTCCCACCCACGTCCTCGTGGCTTTCGGGGGTGCTGCTCCCCGAGTCAGAGGAGGACACGGGACAGGGATGAGACTCGAGTCAGAAGCGATGTGCCCGGGCACGTTTCCTGACGGATCCCCGGCTGTGCCGAGGATGGGCTGAGTCACAGCCCGGCTCTGCCTGCCGTGAGTAATGTGTTTGCTTCCGGGTCTGCGGAGGCTTCCACTCCCTTCGGCTTCTGCGGGACCCACCTGGGGAGATCCCCTGGGAATGAGACGCTCCCGAGGGCTCCCTGGCTGAGGCAGCGGCCGCTGCTCAGTGTTTGGGTGCCCCCGGTGCTGGGAAGGAGGTTCCTTTGAAGGCTAGGAAATATGCAGTCGTTTAATGTATTCCTTTTGCTTCCAGGCATTAGGATGGGTTATTCAAGGAAATTATAAAGATGGATTCTCCCACGACCACACCCCTCCCGGGTGGGGGTTTGGGACCCCTGGGGAGGGCGAGCCTGGGACAGGGGAGGTGACAAATCCCACACTGTGAGCTATAAATGGTGAGAAGGAAATAGCCCATCAGCCCTCGGCGCTGATCCTGCTCCCCAGTCCTGTCTGCCCTCCTCCTCCTCCTCCTCCTCCTCCTCCTCCTCCGCCGCCGCCTCCTCCGCCGCCGTCTCCGCCTCCTCCCCCCGCCTTGTTCAGTTGTGAGATCAAGCGCCATGAATCACCTTTGGGAATTTCTATTTTTCTGAAGTTCCTGTACCGCCTTCTTAATCACTCTTTCCCCGCCCCCCTTTTTTTCTCTGGTAATGCCACTGCAGACGTGCCCATGGACTCCCAGACCCTGACGCCATCCCTCTACCCGCTTCCCATTTCCAGTAACCCACTCGGCTGAGGTCTCTTCCGATGCCGGCGCGGCCGCAGCTCCCCTCTCCCGGAGGAAGGGAAGCGAGAGTGGAGTTTGCAAGAGCCAGAAACCTGCACCCCTCTCCCCGCCGCCATCCCGGGGTGCGGGGAGTGAACCCTCACCCCACCAAAAAATCACCGAGAGAATTACAGAGTTACTTTCCTAAGGGAAAATCCATGTCTGATTGATTTTCTCACTGGTTTAGCCCTGGGATGAATCCCTGGTGTAACTGGGATGTTCCCAGCATCCAGGCTGGTCGGTTATCTCCCTTTTTGAATCCCTCACTCTTGCATCAGTGGCTGTGGAGCCGCTCTGGGTTGCACAAGCTCCTTCCTCTGCCACTTCAAAAAGCTGCTGGTTTGATGTTCCCATTTTCTTCTGTGCACTGGGGGGGGGTATGGAAAAAAAAGGATCTGTTTTAAGCGGAGAGCATCCTCTGCTAAGTGCTGCTTCATCCCAGAGTCCCAGGTGGCAGCACGAGCTGCACTGACCCGGGGGATGCCCACGGTGCTACGGCTGGGACGGTGCCCATTGCACCCCTCACATCCAGAGGGATCACACCCACACCTGCAGCTGGAGCAGAGCTGGAGCTTGGCAAGGAAACCCGCAAGCACCCAGCGCCGCAGCCACCTCTGCAGTGAGGCTCTGAAGGCTGCTCCTTGCAGCCAGGAGCAGAAATCATTCCCAGGTGGAAAATCCAGTGACAGCTTCCCTGTCCCAACTTGCCCCCTCCTCTCCCTGCCTATTACAAACAGAAAGACAGGATGAATTTCGGAGCGCTTAGGTCCAGACTGCAGCTTTCCAGGACGGATTTTCAGTGGTGTGTAGCATGAATTTAAGATGGTTTCCCATTCCCCATCCTCCTTTCACCTTTCCTGTCCATCCCACTGTGCCTGTCTGGAGGCAGCCAAGGGGCTGAGCAGTCACCACTGATCCAAATCCCAGCACCTCGGCACAGCCCAGCTCCACAGAGTGGGGACGAGTGATTGCAAAATCCTCCTGCAGCATGTGGCACCCTCCAGCCAAACATGCCCAAACATATTTTCCAGCTGTTCTGGCCAGTGGGAAGCTGCTGGTCCAGCTGGAAAAAGCAGGAGTGGTCTGCACACCAAGGATCCTCCTCAGCACCCCGGCACCTGCTGCCTCCAGGGGCTTTCGAGGGGACCTGGCATTCCCAAGGGATTGCTTTAACACGGCTTTTGTCACTTGGAATTGTGCTGTCACCTCCTTGTGCCCATGGGAGCAGGTTGTGTTTGTCTCCGTGTGCCCGAGCCGTGAGGTCTGGGCTGGGAGGGGGCTGCAGGACACGGCCCCTGTGCCCCGGCTGGGCTGATTCTGAGGGGATCCCTTCCCTTCTCCTGCCGCCGGGCAGGGATGGACCAACCGACCAGGCTGAGGGCAGGTGCCCTCCAGCCCCACAGAGTAACCCCAGCAGAAGCTGCCCTGGCTTTCCTGCCTGTGGACCTGGATGCATTTTCCAGCTAAGCCACAGATCCCCTCAAATCCTTGCCACAGGCTCCTGCAGGACATGCACAGACTTGTTTCTCCTCCTCATCCCTGCCTGGACATCTGCAGGACTCAGAGCAGCAGATCCTACTCCAAACACTTTTTTCCACCCACAGTGGGTGCTGGGGTTCAGCTGGTGGAGCAGAGCCAGGGCCGGGGGAGACAATCCAGGTGGAGAGGCTGGGGGCGGGGTTGGGCAGTGCCTGGGGGCCAGGGAAGCATCATCCCTGTGTGGCTCTGAGGTTGGCACCCCAAGGGGCTGAGCCACCCCTTCCTTAATCCATAAATCTCCTTCCTACAGTGGCCCTGTGGGTGGGGCGGCCTGGGTAGGACGGGACCCTCTTCGAGCCGGCTAAACTCCTGCATCTCCTGGCTGGAATGTGGCACCCCTGCATCCACTGCGGGGAGGTCCCTGCATCCCTCACGGGGGCCTCTCCCTGTCCCCAGCTCCCCTCTAGGAAGGGGTTCCCCCTATCCCCCGATGGGGGGGTCCCTCTATCTCCTGCTACAGGGGTGTCCCTGCACTCCCCAAGGAAGGGGGTCCCGGTATTCCCTGATCCAGGTCCCCGCCCTCCCCTAGGAAGGGGGTTCCGGTGCCCATGGTCCCGGCATGTCCGGCTCTCCGGCACCGCGTACATTCCCGGGAACCGGGATGGGAGAGGAAGGGACGGAGGGGGCGGAGGAGGCTGGGATGAGGGGGCACACGCAGGACCTGGGCGGCTGCCGCGGGGCCGGCCCGGGGCGGGGAGGGAGGGAAATCCCGAGCGACGCCGGGACCGGCGCCCGGCTTCGCCCCGCCTCCTGCATAAAAGCGGGGTGGCGCCGGGGACCGGCAGATGCAAGAAGACGGCGGTGAGTGCGGGCGAGGCCGTGCCCGGCGGCTCCGGTCCTTCGCTGGCCAGGGAGGGAGGGCGAGCGCCGGTTTCCCCGGAGAGCGCCGGTTTCCCCAGGGAGCGCCGGTGCCTGGAGCGGGGGAAGCGCCGTAGCTCCGCCTGGGGCCGCGTCCCCAGCGCGGGGAGGGAGCGGGGTGGCGCCCGGTGCCGGTGGCGGCGGTGCCGGGGATGGCGGTGTCGGTGGTGGCAGGGCCGGGGGTGGCGGTGCGGAGCCCCCCGGGAGCCCCCGGAGCCCGGGGGAGATGCGGAGTCCCCGTCCTAGCCCGCGCTCACCCCCGGTGGCGGCGGGGCAGGGTGCGAGGTGCGGGGTGCGGGGTGCGGTGCAGGGTGCCTCGTCCCCACCGNATCCTGCGGGGCCGGGCGGGGACCGGCCACCCCCGTGCCAGCCCCCCCGGGCCCATCGGTGTCATGAGCCGGGCGTTCTCTGCGCGGGATCAGCGGCTGCAGCCGCTCCTGGACGCTTCAGCCCCTCCTGCTTGCCCAGCCTTCCCCAAACTGGTGTGACAGGTCCTGGGTGTCGCAGGTGTCCGTGGAGCCCCGCTGGGTGTCCCCCAGGGGTGCTCTCATCACCCAGCTCGGCCGGTAGAGGTTATAACGCGGCCGTGCACCTGCTACTCCCTCGCCCAAATCTTGGGGTTCCCGGGCGGCTGCCGGGAGCCTCGAAGCTCTTGCTGGGCAGAGGTCGCTGGAAGCGGCACCAGCCTCATGGGAGGGGACGATGACCCGGCCCTGGTCCCTCCCTTACTGGTGGCTTTGGCAATCCGCAGCCATGAGTCAGGGCGAGGGTGTTATCTCAAGGCTCCAGGGTGGCACCTGAGTCGCGTCGGTGACCTGAGGATGGGGACATCGGCACGTGACGCAGGCGGGGAGGGCTAGGGGGTGTCTGGTCAGGGTGACGGAACGTGTCCCTCGCCCGCTACCTGCCCGGGCTTGCCTGGACATGCTGGGACTTGCCTGGCAGTGAGGTCACCCTGGCTGTGTGCTCAGACCGCCCGGAGATAGGAAGCTGGATTTCTATTTTTACTCGTGGATGCTGAGTCGGAGCACAGGGTGCCCACAGGGGTGGCCGCAGGGACAGAACGTGGCCCCCCCAGCCCCCGGGCTGGGGACTCTCGCCGTGCTGGTGCCGGGCCTGGTGATAGGAACATCAAATCATTAAGGTTGGAAAAGACCTCCAAGATCCTCGAGTCCAGCCGCTGATCGATCCTCACCTTGTCAACTAGACCAGAGCTCTGAGTGCCACATCCACTTGTTTCTTGTACAGTTCTAGGGGTGGAGTGTAGGGAAAACAACGTGGCACAGGCAATCCAGAGGGGCTGCAGGTGCTGAATGTGGGGAGAAATCTTCCCTGCCGGAGGCTGAGAACCCGCTTCTTGGGGAAGTTTGGGGATGGGGAGGATCTTTTGTGGCCTGGCTTTGGGGGCCCCAGATTAGGTGGGCAAGGGGAGCTATGAATCTTTCTTTTTTGAGCAGATTTAATGAGTGTGGCTGTCCGAGCAGGGGCAAGCCTTAGCTCTGAAAACTCAAATCCCAGAGCAGTGCTGACTCTTATCAGCTGGCCTCGATGATCTTGGAGGTGTTTGCCAACCTTGACAATTCTGATTCTACGTCGAGGTTCCTCATAAGTGTGGGTGTAGTGAGGGGTCCCTTATCCCCACACGTGTGTCAGGGGAAGGACTGCTCGGATGGAAAGGCTTTGGCACTTACTGGAAAGATCAAGGCTTTTGGCACCGATTTGAAAAAAAACAAACAAGGTCTTGTTTCTGGTTACCCAACAGCTCCTTGCAGATAAGGAGGGTGGTTAGGAAAGTGGTCGAGCTTGTGGCACGTTCTTGCAGTTGCTTGAAGGTTTCCTTACCACCGGGTCGGGGTTCTTGAGATGAAGGAACTGGCCAGAAAAACATCCTGTTGCTTCACTTGCCCGTGTGCCAACTTGCCTTTGCCTGCACGGGAGTGGGAATGAGCGGGGTTGTGGATGGAGCCCGTGGCAGCGTCGAGGTGCTGGATGCTCTGACCTGGCAGGGCTTTGCCTGCTGGAGGAGGAATAGGGAATGGTGACATCTGCACCTTTCCCATCCTCCTGGGTTGCACTGGGCTGTGTCTGACCTCAGCCATGCTCAAGCCTCTGCTAAAATCTCAAAAGTCAGAGTCCAGACGTGTCAGTCCCCTCTGGGCTGCCTCACTGCAGAGCCCAGCTCGTCCCACCTTGGCTACTGTGCTTTGCCCTGGTAGCCAGCACTCCCCTGTGTTTGCTCCTGTCACCCCAACCCCCGTAACTCGCTCTGGTTTCCCCCCAGCCACCACGATGCCGCTGTCCCAGAGAAGGGCTGGGCAGGCCCTGTGCAGCAGCAAGGCCTGCAGGAACCTCTTTGGCCCCGTGGACCACGACCAGCTCCAGCACGACTTTGAGGACAAGATAAGGCAACAGCTGGAAGAAGCTCAGCAGCGCTGGAACTTCAACTTTGAGACAGAAACTCCCTTGGAAGGGCCGTTCAAGTGGGAGAGGATCCTCGTGGCTGAGCAGCCGCCCCAGGAGGTTCACAGCTTGGTCAGGGCTGTCATCAGCAGTGACAGCAGGAGCTCCTTGGCCCACAAGGTCCCCCCCAAGGACTGTGTTGGCAGGATTTGCTCCGAGGAGTCTCAGCAGAGCTCGAAGGTTTACGAGGCTGGTTCCCCGAAGAGCCTGAAACGTGGGCAGACCACGATCAAAGGTGAGTGCTGGGGGTTGGTGTCACTCCCTGGGGGCTTGGTGGCACTGGTATCACGGTAGGGACAGACAGAGGGGACTTGGGTGCCAGAGCCATGCCTGGCTCTTGGGCATGGGGATCGAACCACCCTCCGTGGATCTCTCCTAGGGAAGCAGAGCCCATCTTCCAAAGGGAAAAAGGCCACCAGCTGGGTGCCTTTTGGCTGCTGGGGGTTGTGCAGGGGACTGACATTGGGCTTGTGGGTTTTGTAGCTGAAGATGCCCCCAAAATCATCACCTTCAGTTCCAATGGCCTGACCCAGTCATAGAACCATAGAATATTAAGGGGTTGGAACAGACCTTAAAGATCATCTTTAAGGTCCCATGGGCAGGGGCACCTCCCACTAGACCAGGTTGCTCAGAGCCTTTATCCAAGCTGGCTTTGAACACTTCCAGGGTTGGGGCATTCAGAACCTCCCTGGGCAACCTCTGCCAGTGTCTCACCTCCCTCACAGTGAAAAGTTTCCTCCTATCCTCCAAGGCCAGGGCCTGGAGTGGAAATGCAGGCGAGACAAACAGAAGAGATGATGCAAACTTACAGCTCTGCTCTCCAGCAGCTTTGGGTGGGGGCTTTAGGGTGGAACCCACCTGGGCTGATTTTGGGGTGCCTCCCTGAGGACAGCTCCCTCTTCCTGCCCCACTGCTCCCAGCAGGCTGGAGACACTTTCCAACTCTTTCCTTCTTCCCTTTAGACTTCTACAGTGCCAAGCGGAGGATCGTCCCTGCCCGGCCCCGGCCGTGACTCGCTGGGGCAGCTGCTGATGCCGGGGGTGTCCGTGGCTCCCCCGCCCTGTGCTGTGTGAGCTGATCTGTATGAAGCAATGTAGAGTCTGTAGTTCCCTATTTATGAGTAGCTCCGGGGTCCTGAGGGACCTTCACTGTGTGCAATGTGGAGGAGGAGCCCCACGGCGGGGCTGGAGGAGGACTGAGATGGGCCTGGTGGGACCAAGGCACTGCCCTGCCTGCAGAGAAGTGTCCTCTGCCCCGTGCTTGTGGGGCCAAGCATCGTCCTTGTGCCATCCTTCTGTCCAGCCGTGGGTCCGTCCTGTGCCTAGGGGCCGGCCCTGGGGGACACTTGTGTCCCAAACACCTGGTGGCACCAGATATCTCTAAGAAAAGTCACTGGTGTGGGTTGTAGAGCTCTGGGCCACCCCGGCTGCTGTCACACGGGGGTGGCCCTCTGTCCCAGCCGGATGGACCCAAGCACTTGTCCGTGTGAGGGAGCAGAGTGACGCGGAGGCTGCTCCTTCCCACGGCTGTTCCCTGCACAGCCCTTCCTTGGGGTGACCCACCGGGAACAGCTCTGGGGGACCAACACTGCCCCTGGGAGGCTTTGGGATCCCCTGCACTCTGCTGGCCCCAAATCCCACTTTCTTACCCTGCTGTTGGCTTGTTGAGTGGTGCTGCTTGTGCCTGCGTTCCTGCCTTCCTCAACACTGACACCAGGCTGGGGAGCCCCTGCTCTGGCTCTGTTGGGCTCCTCTAGGAAGAAGTCCTGCTCACCAGCAGGGAGGATGCTGAAATAAGGAATTGTAGCTTGTTTTCCTGGACTTTTTCTCCTTTGGGGCTGGCGAGGAGAGGACCCTCACCTGGCTCTGCTCTGGGACCAAGGGATGGCCTGGAGCAGAGACTGCTCAGTTCCAGTACTGAAGGATGAGTCCCTGCTCCTGAGGGACTCGACACTGTCAGGTCTTGGCACTTTCATGGGGTTCATCTCCTGCTCTGCTGGATTTGGACTCAGGAAACTGGTGCAAGATGGTCCCAGGAAGAAAAGGGACAGGGTTGATCTCCCACCTCGCACCATGATGCACTTTGCTGTCGGTGAAGCTGCCAAGCTCCCAGGACTAAATGTTTATTTATATTTAAAATAATGCTATTAAGTGTATGTGGGGGAAGGGGAAATACCTGTTTGTCTGTGAGTATTAACTCTGAATAAACACTTGTGTGAAGGAATTCTGGGTTAATGTGGATAACTGGGAGCAGGTCTGGCTGGGGGAGGGGAGGAGGGTGTTCCAGGGGCTGGGGATCCTTCTGAGGGTGCAGCCCTGAGCTGGGATCTGCCTTTGTGAGGGCTGAGAGGGATAAAGCCTTGCCACAACCCCTGTGCTTGACCCCATTTCCTGGGAACAGTGGTCTGGTGCTGCCACCGTGTCCCCAGCAGAAGCCACTGCCACCTGTGTGGGACCCCTGTGTGAAGGTGGCTTCTCTGCTGTCCCCATCATTCCCCCTTCCCCACTGTGACCCTGTTCCCCCTAACCCTCAGCACCGTGTCCCGTGGTGCAAGTGGCCATTAGCCACGGGCGAGCTGGCCCCCTCCCTTACCCCTTTAAAGGGGTGCTGGGAGCCCAGCCCCACAAGGGTGACCCCTGCTGTGGGATGGGGACACAAGAGCGTGGGGTGGCCCTGCTGGTGGAAACGTGCCGTGGCATTTCCTGGGTGGGACTGAGCTCCTCTGGGAGTCAGGGATGTCTCTACCACCGGCTGCTTCCTTGGAGGACTGAGCAAGGCTTGGATGCAGACTCGGGTTCTGGTTAATGTGAGAACTGACCTGATTTGCAGAGGATCCAGAAGAAAAGAAAGCCGATGGCAATGAACAACCTTGTGTCACTGTTCAGCCGAGGATCCCTAAAGCATCTGCCGGTCCCTGGAGTGTGGGGTGACATCCGTGCAGGCCCACATCCCTCGACACACAATCGCTCAGCCTCTGAGCTGCTGCTGAGTCAAACCCTACAGATTTAGCCCCTCTAATCTTTCCCCTTGCGTCAGTCCTTCCAAACCCCCCCGGCTGCTGCCAGGAGCTCCCCTCTGCTGTCACCTCCCATTTGCCAGGAGCAGTGGCAATGAAAGAAATGAGAAATAAATCAATGAAACCCCCTTGTCCATGTTTGTGGGCTCTGGGGAGAGCCAGGGTCCGGCTCTGCTGTGCCAGAGGGAGCTGGGCGCTGGGGCTGGAGCTCCGAGTCCCTGGGACACTCCAGGACTGTATCCCCCCAGCTCTGGGACACAAAACAGTGATGGGCTCCCAGCAGCTGGGGAATGGATGGAAACCTCTCACCTTCAGCCCAGGTTGTGTTTTGCTGCTCCCTCCCCAGCCTGGCCTCAGCACAGAGCAGGGATGCTGAGGGTCAAACCCCCACAGCGGGAGGGTCAGGTGGTTCCCTTCCCTTCTTCACACTCAGTCCCCTTTCACTGACACCCTCCAGCATCTCGTCGGGGTTGGATCATACTCTCCCTCCTGGATCATTCCCTCGCTCCTGGATCATTCCCTTGCTCCTGGATCATTCCCTTGCTCCTGGATCATGCCCTCCCTCCCGGGCTGTGCCCTCCCGTGACTGGCTCTGATCCTGGTGCTCGCTGCCAGCACGGCTCTGCCGCTGGGAGCACAGTGCCAGAGTCTTGCTGGGCAGAGGGCAGAAATCAAGCTCTCCCAGGGATATTTAGGGTTTTCCCTTCAAAAGGGAAAAATTTCTCCTCAAATCCTTGGGGAAAGCAAAGCCAAAATCCAACCTTCTCTGTGCAGCCACAAACAATGCAGAGGGTTGCAGGGCAAGGGGACAGGCTGAGCCCCCCAGGATGCTTCAGTTTGGGGTAAGCAGCACCAGCTTTGCCCAGAATGTGGAGAAGAACCAGCTGAGCTTTCAGTTGGCCCATAAATGCCCTGATGGAGCGGATGGACCTGAGCTGGCTGCTGCTTCATTAGGTTAAACAGCAAATGAGCAGGGCCTGGCTGGTTCCCAGTGGGGGATTTAGCCAGTTTAGATGGGCAGAAATAGTTGGGGCATCAGCTTCCACCCCATGGCTCCTGTCCTGTCCTGTTTGTTTGAGTTGTGCCCTAGAGATAACAGTGTTTCCTCCTGCCTGAATTCTCTTCACGTTTTGCAGCTAAAGAGCAGGAAAAATGCCCGTGATCCATCTGATCCCCCCATCCCTTCATGAAGCAGAGTGGTTGCAGCCCATGGGCAGCCAGTGGGTTTGGTTTAAATTATTGGTTTAAAACCAAGTTTATAATTCAGGCAGGAGCCTTAAAAAAAACCATCAGAGAACAGCACAGGGGGGACATCTCCAAATTCTGGGGCCAAAGAGCCTCCAAACGGGGGATTTTCAGGTTGTTCCATCTTTGGTAGGATGTTATCATCCCGGGGTTATAGATAGTCTTGGTACTTTGGGTTATTTAGAGTCTCAAAATAACATTTGATGTTTGTCTGCTGTTTTTCCCCCACCTCAAACACCCCCCAGCCCCGAACCACTGCAAACAAGGGAAGGATGGGGCCTTTTACTGCACTTCCCAATGGCACTGGCAGTGCCTTTGCAGTGCTGCCCTGGGATCTGGGGAGTTTGTGGGGACGGTGACCCTCTGGATGGGTCCTTCCCACAGCCCACTTGCAACGCAGCAAACAGGAAATGTGTGAGCACCGGCAGTTGAGTGTCACCCGAGAACGGAAAGTGCCTTGAGTAAGAGAGATGAGAGCCGGGGCACGGGGCGGCTCCAGCGCCCTCGGCGTGGGACCAGCGTCCCTCTGACCTGGGGAGCCCCTCGGCCTCTTGTGCCCCAGCTCCGAGCGTCCCTCTCGGCCGTGGGAAGGGTGAGTCCTGCTGCTCCGGGGATAGCTCGGGCATCACCTTAAGAAATAGAAAAGTGAGGGAAATGAGGGGTTTTTCTTGCTGTTGGTGATCCAAGGGGGTTTTTTCTCGCTGCCTGTGGGGGACTGTGGCTGGGGGCCCCTTTCTGATGGCTGGGAGCAGCGCAGGGTGTTGTGGAGGGAGGCAGGACACTGGCAGCTGGTGATGCCATGGGGGGCCCTGCTTGGCTAGGGGGGCACAATTCCCATCCCATCCCATCCCATCCCATCCCATCCCATCCCCCTGCTTGTTCAGTGCCTCCATCATGCCGTGGGCTCAGCTCACCTGCCCTAGGGCTGGGACAGGTAACCAGGGACTTCCCCATGCCTTAAACAACCCCCTGCCCCCCAGAGCTCTCCCACTTCTGCTGTCTTAGAGGCTGGGACCACCATAAAGGTGTTTCCGGTCCTGTGGGCCTCCAGCAACTCCACAAGACCCTCTTGCTTTAAGGGGTTGGGGCTGGTTCTGGGGCCTGTTCCCACAGTCCTGATGTACACTGGGATTTAGCAGGATCTGTTCCTCACGGCAAAAGGAAGGGGGCAGAGGGCCGGAGGAGCCGGGGGTCTCTCTGGGTGTTACTGGAGAGCTGGGCTCAGCCATATCGAGCACGGCCCCGGCTCTGCGTCACCGCTCCCCCCGGCTGTGGTTTCCTTCCCTCGGGGTTTCAGCTTTGCCACACAAAGAACAGCCCCTCTCAGGGATGGCACGGTGGCTGTCGGTGACACGGGCACTGGGGGTCCCCAGCTCAGGCCCCACAAGCCTGGGCGAGCAGCAGCGTGGTGGAAACCTCCTGAGGCCTCGCGCCCTCTCCCCGGAGGTGACTCACAGCTGTGAAAACTGGGGGAGGAATTTTAAAAGCTGCTGCTGAGCTCTGAGAAGGCAGGTGGAACCAGCACGTCTCGCTCAGACCTCCAGCATCACCTCGGCTGGTCCTTTGCTGGTTTCACCTCCTGGCTGTGCCACCTCCCGGGTGGCCCTTGCTGGTGCCGGTGCCCTGTGCATCCTCCACAGCCGGGGGAGAACATGGGGAGGTTTGGGATGGGCTCTTGGCTGGCGGCAGGAGAAGCTGTTCACGGGTGGGAGCTGTGCTGGGAGCCCCCGGGATGGCTGTGGGAGCAGCCGTTGCCGCTGCAGGTCCAGGCTCCGTTCGCGCTGTGCAATCGGAGATAAGGGCTGCCCTTCCTGTTGCCAAACCCTCCTCAGCAATCGGCTCTTGGGCCCTTGACAGCAGCAAAATGAATTTCCAACTCGGTCCCTCTCCGCTGTGTCCCGCCAGGCCAGAGCAAAGGTCCCCAGCGAGGAGAGGGCCGAGGCTCAGCACCCGCCGGTGTCCCCAGCAGGCCGGAGCCGGGGCCATGTCCGAGCGCCGGGCGGCCGCCAAGGGCCGGCGCTTGGGCTCCAGCCGGCGCAAGCAGCTGCGTGAGGGCTCCGGGGAGGCCCCGGCGCCAGCGCCCGGCCCCGGAGAGGAGCCACCGTGGGCCTCCGAAATAGTGCAGAGGGTGCAGCAATTCCTCAGCGACGGGCACGCGGAGCAGGCCGGAGTCGTCACCCGCTCGGACGTGCAGGTGAGGACGGGGCTGTCTCCTGGGGTCCGGCACTGCCGGGGTGACTGGACACGGTGTGATGGGTGGGCTTTTACCCTGATTTGCTTCGGTTTTAGAAACTGCAGGAGGAAGGTTTCCCGTGCAGCAGGGAGGAGCTGGAGCTTGTGTTCGATGGGCTGGATGCCGCCGGCACCGGGCGCTTGGGCACAGAGGAGTTCACGGCCGGGCTCCGTAAGTGCAGCCCAGGCTGATCGTGGGCGCAGTCCCGGGGCTCTCCTGGGGGATGTGAAGTGCTGCCCTTGCTGTGTGGCACAGGATGAATCGTCCCCGTGCCCAGGCCTCAGCCCGTGGCTCACCTGGTGCGGGGTCCTGTTGTGCCGAAGCGCTTTGTTGAAGCCGTGGAGGGGGAAGTGTTGAGGTTTGGGCTTTGCTGTTGCCCCGGCTGGGCACTGAGGATTTGGGATATCTGTCAGCAGGGCAGTTCCTCAGCTCCCAAAAAGCTGCCAGGGAGCACCGGCGGCGGAAGACGGCGTCCCGGAGAGTCCGGCTGGTCCTCCCCGCCCCGGCGCTGGAAGGGGGGGACAGCGAGGAGCGCAGGCACTTTGCTGCCTTTATGGAGCAGCTGGGCACAGACAACATCTCTGAAGAGTAAGTGCCCCGCTTGGCACCCATGGGTGTCCTACAGGATGGGTAGAGGGGGAAAGGCTTGGGGCAGGAGATCCCCACACAGGCAGGGAGCCCAGAAATGCCTTGGAGGTGCCTTTGGCCTAAGCACAGGAGCAGGGAACAGGGTCAGAGTGACCCCAGTGCTCATCTGTCCTCACACACCTCAGAAAGTGTGAGTTAAATGACTCAGCTGGCCTGGCTTTGGGGGTTCTGGGGGGATGCTCACCCCGAAAATCCCCTCTCCCTGCAGGCAGGAGATCTGGCAGCTCTGGGTGAAGCTCCGGCAGGATGAGCCCCAGCTCCTGGACAACCTGGAGGAATTCCTGGCCAAGATGAGGCACCGCATCCAAGAAGCCAGGAGTGAGAAGGAGGCTTTGGAGCTGACTCTGAACAAGTGAGTCACCCCAGGGTAGTGCACAGGGAGACGACAGGAGGGATGGGGACAGGGATGGAGCCCTGGAGGGCCACCCCAGCCGTGCAGAGAAACCTGGGTGCTTTCAGCATATCCACCAGTGGCCGGAGCAGAGGTTTTGCTGATGGTTGGGGTCGGGCTCCCTCTACAGTCACGGACGGGATGGCAAAAGGGCCGGACTCGGACTGCCGGCCACATCCTCGCTGGGTGACCCCCTCCAGGCAAACCCAGCCGCAGCCTGAGGCTCCCGCGGGCAGTGTGGGGTCCCAGGGGCCTGCACCCCCTTTAGCGGGATCTCACCCCACCTCCCGGCCCTGCTGTCACCACAGGCGTGTGGCCGAGCACGACAAGGACGTGCAGCAGCTCTGCGAGGTCCTGGAGCAGCAGATCCAGCAGGAGCAGTTGCGGATGCAGCAGCAGGTGGGTCACTGCTGCTCCTCCCCCCTCGCTGTCCTTGCCGGGGGGACCCAGCACCCCAAACCCCCTCGGCAGCTTCCGATGGATGAGTGGGTGCCAGTGTCCTTGTGCCACCCCAGAGCATGGCCCGGAGCCACCAGCACGGTGAGGAGCTGCAGCGAGTGCTCGATGCCAGCGAGAGGGAGGTGCAGCGCTTGGTCACGGCGCAGATAGAGGTGGGCTGGCCCCAACCCCCCGTTGTGTGTTAGGGGTGTCTGAGCTGTGCTGTAACAACCCCACGGTGCTGCAGAGCTGATCCCGGCGTGTCCCCGCCAGCCCTGGCTGCAGGCTGTCACACAGGACCCTCCACACCACATTTGCCACCCCCCTCCCCACACTCCCCTCCATCCCCAGAGGACACGAGTTGAGTTCCCCACCCGCCATCCTCGGGGGGGAGTAATTCAGTCCTGGGTCTAGAGGAGATGGTTATTAATTAATTAATGGGGATTTGGGCGGGCTGTGAGTGTCCTGGTTGCCATCCCACAGCTGGAGCGGCGCTGCCGCAGCCTCCACAGCTCCCAGCAAGTCACCAGCACGGAAAACCGGCAGCTGGAGGAGAGCAACCGGGCACTGGAGCATCACCTGCAGCACCTGCACCAGCAGCTGCAGCAGACCCAGGGCCAGCTGAGGACAATGAGGGCCACGGTGGTTTGGGAGCACATGGGGCAGCCCGGGTGAGTAGCTCAGTGACCGTGTGTCACTCACATGTCCCCACATTTGTCATTTTCTCCTGGATGGGGAATGAGCCAGGTGGGCCTCAGCCTTAAGGTGCTTCAGTGCTATCCACGGTGCAGGTTCATCATGGCTTGGTGTGCAAAGAGTCAGAGAAAAAGGCAGGACTGTCAGCACCATGCACTGAATGTGTCCCTGGAGGGCAGTGCCAGAGAGATGGGGGTGTCCTTCACGCAGGAGGGCTCAACAGGACTGATCCAAGGGTTGTGGGTTTTGCTGACCTGCTCTGTCACTACCCTGACAACCCTGGTGCGGGGGTGGATGTGGTGAAGAGGATGGAGTTCCCCTTCTGACCCTTGTGCTCTGTGTTTGCAGGGACAGAGTGGTGGCAGAGTTACCCATCGAGGTGCCAGTGTCCCCACATGTACTCCAGCTGGGTGCGTGCGGACAGGACAGGGGGTCCGTGCTCCAGGGCCTTGTGCTGTTCCGTTTGGGACTGCTGGGGAGCCCAAGAGCACAGGGTGCTCCTGCAGCACTGCCTCCCCTAAAAGCTTTCTCGAACGGGGTTGGTGCAGGTGTTTGGGAAGGGAGGGGGTTGCAGCACCGTACTTCTGGTACCCCCAAGGTTTTGGGTGGGTACAGCTGGATACCTGCTGGAGAACTCCGCACCATTTCAGGTGGATACTCTCCCTCACCAAGTGTTTTTCTCTCTCCTCTTCCCACCCTGTTTGCTGCAGCTGAGTCCTGGGAAGAGCGAGAAGTTCCGCTCCGAGATGCGGATCAGGCTGGGATCCCAGAGCGACGAGAGCAAAGCCAAGAGCACCCACCAAGTGTAAGGGGTCCTGCTGCTCCCGTGTGTGCTCCTGGGGTCTGTGGGCTGGGGCTCAGCCAGCAGGAGCTCCCTCCACCCTCCCCAGGCAAACAATGACATTTCATCCTTTTTAACACTCCTCTCCCACCCACTCATCTCTCACCCTGGAGATCACATCTCTTATCCCAGCTCATCACTCCCTTGGCTCAGGAACTTGCTGTACCTGGCTAAGAGTTGTCTTTTCTTGTCTGATAATGCCAATATGGGTACTGGGAAGAGGCCAGGATACAGCCCCGGGTCTGGCTGCCTGCGTGTGCATCCCCCTTTCCCCTGCTCCCACTGCTGCCCGTGTGAACTTCAAGTGCACCCAGAGGGGAAATAAAACCAGGTTTGGAGAGGGATGGGGTGAGGCTGTAGATCAGAGACCCTCTGGGGCTGACTGGGGATGGGAGGAAGCTGGAGCCTGACCTGGGAGCTGGTTCATTGTCCCTATTTTCTGTCCTTTCCAGGGTTTGGGAAATGCTGCCAGCAGAAATAAACCTTTCAGGAACCCCAGGGAAAGCAAGCTCTGCAGAAGAGGACCCCTTCCCAGAATCTCTGAAAGAGGAAGGTTTCTCTGACCAAAGCTCTTTGCTAAGAGAGATGAATGATGCAATAGCAGCTCTGAGCAAACATCTGAAGGCACAGGCACCGGGTGCACCCCCTGCTCTGGCAGACACTCCCTGTCACCCCTGGCACAATGCTGAGCCCCAAATGGGGCCAGAGGGAGCCACAGCCCATGGAACAACCTCTCGGGTCCTGCAAGAGACCCTCCCTGGCCACGTCTATCATGAGCTGCATGAAGGAGACCTGGAAGAGGGACCAGCCACAGCTGAGCTCCATGCTCCGGATGTGACACAGGCTGGTGCGTCCACAGGAGCCGGGCACTGCACGGCTCAGGAGCCAGGGGCAGAGCAGGGAAAGAGCCCAGAGGAGGCACAGAGGATGTTATTCCTGCAAGGAAACGGTGCTGGTGTGGAGGAGACGGTGCTAAATGTGGCTGAGCATCTGGGAGAGAGCACGGAGGCAGGAGAGCAGGTGCTGATGGAGGCGGAGGGAGCAGGGTGGCTGCAGGAAAAAACAGGTGGGAAAAAACCACAGCTCCTCGGAGAAGTTGAGGAAGTGGAGATGAGCCAGGCAGAAAATTTGGAGGCAGGTCTGGGGCCACCCGAGGCTGGGCAGGAAGATGTAGCAGTGGGACAGTGCCTTGCCGTGGATGAGCTCCAGCCAGGCGGGACTCTGGGTGAATGTGTGCAGGTCCCGGGCACGGCGCTGCAGGAATGGGCTGACCTGGCATCGGGGCTCCCTGAGAAGCTGGAAACTGAGCTGGGAGAGCATCTGGAGCCAGAGCCACCATCCTGGGATGAGGCACAAGTGGAAGCAGCCCATGGGGATGGTGTCCCTGAGGTGGCAGTGGCTCCTGGCCCGGCAGTGCTGGACGAGGAGCATGCCAGTCTGGAGGTGCAGCCCTGGGGAGAGACCGCAGACTCGGAAGTGCTGGAAGTGCTGCCAGCCCGAGCTGAGCGTGCAGAGAGCAGCAGAGCCAGGGGCGAGGAAGAGGAGGTGGAGGAAGCAGAGCCCAGGGAGGCAGAGCAGAAGCTGCAGGGTGAGTGTGCCAGGGGAGGCGCAGGGCAGGGAGGGAGCGCGGGTGCTCAGGAGCCACTGGCAGCGGCCGTGCCACCCACCCACAGGCAGGAAGGAGGAGTGGGAACAGATGTGGAACTGATGGAGGCCCAGAGCAGCACCAACATGGAGCTGCTGGCAGAGGTGGAGGCAGATCTGCAGGTCTCGAATGAGGCTGGATCCCCAGGGACACGGCAGGGAGGGGATGTGGATCCAGGTGTGCAACTGGAGAAGGACAAACCAGAGTTAGGGCTGGGAGAAGAAAGGGGGGCTGCTGCAGTGCACAGTGAGGGTCCTTCCCCAGCAGAAACACCTATGGGCAGCCCAGAGTTGTGTGGGCTGTTCCCCTTTAAGTCTCAGGCGCTGGACGTGGTGGAGGCAGATCTGCAGCCCTGTGGGGGTCTCAGCCCAGGAGCCCCCCAGGGAGGGGAGGGTGGAAGAGCTGTTCAGCTTCAAGAGAACGAGGAAGAGGATGGGGTACAAGAGCAAGGTGAGCACGGGCTGCCACACGAGCCTGTGCCTCATCCCAGTGGGGCGACCTTGGGTCAGGGAGAGGGGGCTGGTGCGGGTCTACAACCAGGGGAAGAGGCTGAAGGCCTGGACACTGTTGAGGACCAGAGCAGTGGTGCCAATGTGCAGCTGATTGCAGAGGGGGACGAGCTCGGACGGACCCAAGAAGGGAGCACAGGGGCAGATCTGCAGCTCGTGGGTGAGGCTGGATCTCCAGGGACAGAGCAGGGAGGGAGACTGGATCCAGATGTGCAGCCCCTGGATCAGGAGGATAAAGAAGAGGTTTTGGAAGTGGAGGCAGAGGATGCCCAGGAAGATATGAAGTTCCATGAGGGTCTCAGCCCAGGAGGCCCATGGGGAGGAGAGGGTGGAACAGCTGTCCAGCTGGAGGAGCAGGAGGATGGGGCACAAGGACAGGGTGAGGGTGAGCTGCCACGCGAGCCTGTGCTTGATCTGCAGGGATCAGGAGTTGGGCAGGAAGAGGGGGCTGGTGAAGACATGCAAGCACAGGAAGAGGCCGAAGGCCTGATCACTGTTGAGGACCAGAGCACTGATGCCAATGTGCAGCTGCTTGCAGAGAGGGATGAACTCAAACCAGCCTCAGGAGAAAGCACAGAGGCAGACTGGGAGGCCTTAAACCAGACTGACTCCCTGGGAACAGAGCAGGGGGGGAGTGTGGCTCCAGATGTGCATCCCCTGGATCAGGCTGATAAAGCAGAGTTAGTGGAAATGGAGGCAGAGGACTCCTGGACAGACACTCAGCTGTGTGGGGGGGCCAGCCCAGAAAGCCCCCAGGGAGGGGGGGACCTTGCAGCTGTGCAGCCCAGGGATGGGGCTGGGGACGGGGGACAGGGACAGGGTGGGCAGGGGCTGGTGCAGGAGCTTGTGCCTCACCCCTCTGGAGTGACCACGAGACACAGAAGGGGGACAGATGCAGGTGTGCAGCCAGTGGAGGAGGTTGTAATCCTGGCCACAGTGGGAGATCAGAGCAGTGGTGCCAACGTGCAGCTGATTGCAGAGGGGGATGAGCTCAGACTGACCCCGGGAGGGAGCACAGAGGCAGATCTGCAGCTCGTGGGTGAGGCTGGATCCCCAGGGACAGAGCAGAGAGGGAGATTGGATCCAGATGTGCAGCCCCTGGATCAGGAGGATAAAGAAGAGGTTTTGGAAATGGAGGCAGAGGATGCCCAGGAAGATATGAAGTTCCGTGAGGGTCTCAGCCCAGGAGGCCCATGGGGAGGAGAAGGTGGAACAGCTGTCCAGCTGGAGGAGCAGGAGGATGGGGCACAAGGACAGGGTGAGGGTGAGCTGCCACGCGAGCCTGTGCTTGATCTGCAGGGATCAGGAGTTGGGCAGGAAGAGGGGGCTGGTGAAGACATGCAAGCACAGGAAGAGGCCGAAGGCCTGATCACTGTTGAGGACCAGAGCACTGATGCCAATGTGCAGCTGCTTGCAGAGAGGGATGAACTCAAACCAGCCTCAGGAGAAAGCACAGAGGCAGACTGGGAGGCCTTAAACCAGACTGACTCCCTGGGAACAGAGCAGGGGGGGAGTGTGGCTCCAGATGTGCATCCCCTGGATCAGGCTGATAAAGCAGAGTTAGTGGAAATGGAGGCAGAGGACTCCTGGACAGACACTCAGCTGTGTGGGGGGGCCAGCCCAGAAAGCCCCCAGGGAGGGGGGGACCTTGCAGCTGTGCAGCCCAGGGATGGGGCTGGGGACGGGGGACAGGGACAGGGTGGGCAGGGGCTGGTGCAGGAGCTTGTGCCTCACCCCTCTGGAGTGACCACGAGACACAGAAGGGGGACAGATGCAGGTGTGCAGCCAGTGGAGGAGGTTGTAATCCTGGCCACAGTGGGAGATCAGAGCAGTGGTGCCAACGTGCAGCTGATTGCAGAGGGGGATGAGCTCAGACTGACCCCGGGAGGGAGCACAGAGGCAGATCTGCAGCCCTTGGGTGAGGCTGGATCCCCAGGGACAGAGCAGGGAGGGAGATTGGATCCAGATGTGCACCCCCATGATCAGGTTAATAAAGCAGAGTTAGTGGAAGTGGAGGCAGAGGATGGCCAGGAAGATGTGCAGCTGTTGGAGGGTCTCAGCTCAGGAGTCCCATGGGGAGGAG